>CATIWR010217964.1:0-107162 GCA_949677035.1 Omphalea diandra
TATATATATATATATATATATATATATATATATATATACAAATAAAAGAAGGAAGAATATTTGCATCCACGTTGCTATTCATTGATATTTTGGTTGAAAATATTTTACTGCCAAAATGCATTCCAAGACAAATTTGACACGATTGCGATGATACTGGACAATATGCCTCTTCTTATTGCTTCTAGAATACTATGACACCTAAAATCAAATGTTACATACTATTTTTTAATTTGGCTAATTCGACTCATTTAATTCATCTAATTTAATATATTATTTTTAAAACAAATAATTAAAAAATAAAATTAATATAAAAATATATTTAATATTTAAATTTTTATTAAAATAATGTAATTTATAAAAATTTTAAGATTTTTGCAAAATAATATAATTTTAGGTTGAATCGATTTGATTTATTTTTTATTTTAATCAAATCTTTTAATTTTAATCTTTTTTTTTTTTAATTTTGATTGATTTCCTATTAATCGATTTTTGACTTCTCATCAAACTAAACTACTAATTAATTTTCAATTTTTCTCTGATCAGTTGATCCATTCTTGTTGTGAAAATACTGTTAAAATCTAATTTATTTGCACTAACAAATGAAACTTTGAGCAATCACCGCTGTTAAACAAAAAAAAAATGTTTAGGCTGTATAAACATATATTTATTGGCAGTTACTAGACAAATTTGAATGATTTGAATAATTATAAAACAAAATTGCCAGCCAAATTTCAATGATTTAAATATCAAAAAATAAAAATTTGCAAGATTTTGCGTTCAAATGTCAAGTGCGCAAATAAATCATCTAAAATAAGCTTATGCTTGCGTATATATGAATGGTGCATTATGGTAATAATATAATTTTAATTTATTTATCAAAATAAAGTACAATAATGTTTATAAACAATTTAATTTTCTTATTCCTTTTCTACATGAAAATTTGATGCCTTGTTTGTTTTGAAAATATTGCAACAAATATGCCAAAAATTTTATAATCTAAAGTTTAACATTAAAATATTAAGAATTTACATTTCAAAGTTTTAAATGGTTTCAATGTGTTTACCTTAAGGGAAAGCTTTTTAATATGTATGACATTAGGTTAATTTTGTTTATTGCGTTTGAAACTCGCTAAATTTTCTAAGAATTATTGAATTTTAGTTTGAAAGTTTATGGTAAGATAATAATCTTGACAAGTTAGATGAAATAAATAAGATACATTTAGAAAATATAAAAAATTCATTGAATTCATTTTAATCAAGGACTAAATTTCTAAATGTTTATTTAATTTTTTGTATACAGTTGAAACTAATTTTTATCAAAATGTAAGAGAGTGTTTGATAATGATATTAATTTCATTAACATGAATTAGACCCATTGCTCTTTAAGGTTCAATTATGTATCATAGGCCTAAACCACACAACCTATCATAGGCCCAACTTGATATAGATTGACTCTTAGCTTAATGGCCAATGTTGACTCAATTTATATGCATAGCTCTCTAGTTCATGCATACTCATCCACTTTAAGAAAGCACCCTCCTCTTTAGAAAAGTGTCACATAAGAAAGTTAGTAACACTCAATACAAAAAGTATGTTCATTTAAATCTAAATAATATATCTGAGTCACTATATATAAGGACTCTCAACTAAATACTTCATTCATTTTATCTCTTATACTCTTACTCTCAATCTCAAATAAATAGTCTCTGACTTAAGTATCAGAGTGGCTATGGTATAAAACCAGACTCTCCTCTTAGTCTCTCTTAACTTGCAAAACTAGAATGAGAAAAACCCGAGCCAACCTAGCCTAAACCCAAGAAGGCTCTCCTAGATTCTTAAGCTTGGTACCACAAGCCACATTAGATAATCCAAATTAAACACTTAAATGAAAATATCCAATACTTAATTTTTAAAATTCATTTAATAATTTTTTATATTTAATATTTTAAATATATTTAATAATATTTTTTATTCTAAACACTTAATTTTAAAAATGATTTAATTTAATAAATAAAAATGTTTTTATCTAATATATTAAATAATAAAAAAACCATCATTATATCTTATTTATCAATATATTTTTGATTCATCACATCCATTATCACCATTACTATCACCACTGGAAGTTGTAAATAAGTTTGCTCAAGTAGGTCTAAGTCCTGTTTTTTTTTTTTTTTAAATTCGAGTCAAGTTGCGAGCAAGTTAAATCGAGTTAAGATTTTAAAATTTTAAAATAATTTTCATATTTCAAATTGAATCACTCATCATTTTAATTTCATTAAAAAGCTATTTTTAGTTTTAAATAATTTTTTAAATATTTTGATAATCTAATTCATGTTAAATTTGAATCATTTCGGATTGGATATAGTTAGATTAATTTGCATGAATCAACAAGTCTAAATGAAATGAATCATTTTGAATCTCTTTCCGTTTGGGTCAAATTTTTTTTAGTGAGTTCATTTTAGGTTACTAATTATCAAACATCGGATTGCGGATTGGGTTGTGCTTAGATATATTGAACAACTGTTAGTGTAATCTGGTGCTTATTATATCTAGCTTAGATCAATTGTAATTCAGGTTTATACTCGACACTAATATACATTTATTTGCTCGGAAAAAAAACACCAATATGCATACAATTTTCTCTCAATTCTATTACTTTTATTTTTTAAGCTTTCATTTTTTATTCATCTGCTATTGGCAGATTTGAGTTCCAAATATACATAACTAAATACGAAGCCTTAAATTGACGATTCTAACCTCTCTATATATATTTTGATGGGATCTATCTATATATTCATCACTTAATCATGCAGAAAATTGATATGATTTGAATCCTATATATTATTCAAAAATTGGTTGATCACAATGGCATATATTAATTTTTTTGATTGACGTGTTTGTTTTTTGAAATATGATGTTTAGCATGATTTTTGAGAGAGTAAATTACAAATTTGCTGTCTAAATTTTTTAATTTTATATTTTGGTATTTAGACAATTTTTTTGTTAAATCAAGTGTCTAAACTATTAAAATTATTTTCAATATGATGCTTTCTCTGATTTGAACATGTAAAATCTGTAACTTTGTTACATCCATATGACTTAGTCTAGATTTTATACATTATAGATTCTATTAAAATTATTTTCAATATGTTGCTTTCTCTGATTTGAACAGGTAAAATATGTAACTCTGTTACATTCATTTGACTTAGTCTAGATTCTATACATTATTTCAACTAATTATATATTTAAAATTTAGATATATAATTTTTTCACTTTAAATGCGTAATTTGTTCATTTTTTTTGTTTTACTTTCTACATATATTTGTTCATTTTTTTTGTTTTACTTTCTACGTATATTTGAACAAATTCTCTTGTGATAGAAGCAAAATTTGTTCAAATATATATATGAAAACGAATTTTTTTTAATTTGTTATATTTTGGTATTTAGACATTTTTTTTCAATCAAGTATCCAAACTATTAAATCATTTTCAATATGATACTTTCTCGTATTTGAACATATAAAATCTGTAATTTCGTTGCATCAATTTGTCCATTTTTTTTGTTTTACTTTCTACGTTTATTTGAACAAATTCTACTGTGATAGAAATACAATTTGTTTAAATATATATATAGAAACAAATTTTTTTTAATTTTTTATATTTTGGCATTTAGACAATTTTTTTGTTCAATCAAGTATCTAAACTATTAAAATCATTTTCAATGTGATGTTTTCTCTGATCCGAACAGGTAAAATATGTAACTTCATTATATCCATCTGACTTAATACTAGATTTTGTATATTATTTCAACTAATTATATATCTAAAATTTGGATACATAATTTTTTCACTTTAAATACATAATTTGTTCATTTTTTTTAGTTTCTACATATATTTGAATAAATTCTATAGTGATAGAAACAACATTTGTTCAAATATATATTTGAACAAATTCTACAGTAATAGAAACAAAATTTGTTCAAATATATGTAGAAAGTTAAAAAAAAAAAAAAAACCAATTTTGTAAAAAATGAACCAATTATGTATTTCGAGTGAACAAATTATGTACCCATACATAATTAGTTGAAATAATGTATAAAATTTTGTACTAGATCAGATAAATTTGCACGTGGCAGTTACTGATTGTTTAGATTGAAAAAAACAACACATTTTCAATATGATACTTTCTCTGATATGAATAGGTAAAATATGTAATTTCATTACATATATCTGACCTAATATTAGATTTTGTATATTATTTCAACTAATTATATATCTAAAATTTAGATACATAATTTTTTCACTTTAAATACATAATTTGTTTATTTTTTTTTACTTTCTATATATATTTGAACAAATTCTATAGTGATAAAAATAAAATTTGTTCAAATATATGTAAAAAGTAAAAAGAAATGAACCAATTTTGTATTTCGAGTGAATAAATTATGTACACATACATAATTAGTTGAAATAATATACAAAATTTAGTACTAAGTCCGATGAATTTGCACATGGCAGTCACTGATTATTTAGATTGGAGAAAAACACCACATTGAAAATGATTTTGTCAGTTCAGACACTTGATTGAGAAAAAAAAATATTTAAACATCAAAATAGAACAATTAAAAAATTCATGCACTAAATTTGTAATTTACCCGACATTATATGCCAAAAAAAAAAAAAAAAGAGATTTCATTAATTTTGTACAGATTGGACTCCCAACAATAGCAAATCACTAAATTCTAAATTACCACACTTTAGACAATTTTAAAGTTGAGAAAAGAAATTCACCAAATAATACGAGTGTTTAAAGATGGGGACCCTATTTGTAGTAGTAACTCCACTTCATAGATCGTAAACAACTGAACAAGTGATTAGATAAATATAATTCTCCTAGGCCACCAACTTTAAGGACAACCAACTGCACAATCATTACCTCTCATATTACTGCAAAGAATCATACAACATTTACTGACATGATTAATTAAATGGCCACAATCTTTAGGCTGACGGTTGAGGCTAATAAGATTGATAATAATATATAAGGCCTAACCTAGAACATATGAATAATTTCTTGATAGATTGACCTTCATTCCTGAAGTAAACAAGTTCCAAACTGAACGTATGTGCAAGTAGCTAGAAGGATTATAAAATAAAAAGATATTTACAAAGCCAATATAAAAAGAAGGCTTCATGCTCGGCCATCGAGAGTTTTGGATCCTTTAGTTTGAAAGGTCTTAATAAAAGTGCCATAACCTTTTTTTTTTCAAGATCAAAATCAATTTCAATGGTAATTTCATCAACAAAGGCTAAGATTTCTTAGGCCTTATAAAGGGATATTAAAAAAAAGCGACTAAGTCAAGTAGGGTTATGGTTATTGGGTTGAATATGAAACAAAATATGTTGGTACTTTGATACAAAAAATGCACGGCTGAAAGTATGAAATTATTATAGATAGGAAGGTTTAAGGCAGAAAACTCTAAGGTATTGTTTGGTAGAATGTAGTGGAATGTAATCAAAAGAAATTTTAGTTTAATAGTTTATTGAGTTTGTAATTGATTATATTTTATTATGTTCTATCAAACATTACCTAAAATGTCACATATACCTAATGATTTCCATAAGTTATAAAAAGGGATTTGCTATCCTTTTGAATGTTGTGAACAAACCGCAAATGCATGGGTCGCACGAGTAATATAATGGTGAGTGAGTTATCATTTGCATAGAGATTGAGGTTAAGTGCAAAAATTGCATAAAATCTACCCTTAACTAAAAATCGAATAGGAATATGACTAAAAATAATCAAACTATAACTAGCAAAGTAAGCTCGTAAGCACTTCAGAGTAAAAAGGACTTTAATAGGAGATAGATACTAGGGCTATTGATTTCACCTTTTTGCAAATTACTAGATTTTAATAGTGTTGTTGAATACAAAAATGACTAAATATTAGATTAACATAAAATATTCTAATGCTCATCGTCAAGTAAACTTTCACTTGCTAACATATTTACCACTCAATATGAATAATGCAATGAATAATAACCAACAAGAATAATGAAAATCCATATAACATAATAATAGAAAAAATAGATATCTCTATACATAATTTAACCTAATCACCTATCAATTTTAGAACCAATCATTTTATAAGCATTAAGTGCAAAAATCACATTAAATAGACAATTTTTGTTGGGGACAAAAAGCTAAAGAAAAGCGCCCCTATTGGCGTAGCTAAACACAATTAATAAGGAACAAAAAGCAAGGGGGATTAGAGATTTCCATCTTTTCAATTTGGCAATGTTGGTTAAACAAATTTGGAGATTACTTCAAGATCAGAATTCACTCCTCAACCGAATTTTGAAAGCTTGATACTATCCGCATTCCAATATACTCAAGGCACCACAAAATTACAATACTAGCTACACATGAAGTATCTCAACAGTAAGATGGGTGATAGAGAAGCTATCATTGGCGGGTTGGTATAGGGGACTCTTATTTCCATTAAGGAAGATCAGTGGTACACCAAGTTTAAATGGCTGCAAAATTATTTCCTTCGTATGATTCCTTCTAAGGATGCTTTAGTAAAGGATTTATTGACCTTGGACAGTTACTAGAATCGTGAATTAGTGGAGCACAATTCTTTGCCTTTTGAAGCTTCGGGTATCATGTCAATTCCACTTTCCACGAGGCGACTGCAAGATCAACTTACGTGGAATTATACTCGGAGTGGCTATTATACGGCGATGGAGCTTCCCCAATCTACTGAGGTTGGCACCTCGAATGTCTTTCAATCCACCCAGACTACTTGGACAACAATTTGGAACCTTATGTGCTACCAAAAGTTTGTTACTTTTTATAGTGTGCATATCAAGGTATCCTTCCTGCAAAGTCCTTGACACGTAGATATATCTAAGTTGACACAGTGTATCTGGTGTAGGGCTCATGAGGAGACTAGTGAACAAGTTTTGTGAGATTGTGGCTTGGCATCTACGGTTTGGCTTCAATCTTCTATTCATCTGCAGATAATGTCTTTTCTAGCTTTAGTTTTCGAGATTGGTTTTGATCCCTTTGGACTAAAGAGGACCAAATGGCTCAAGAATTTATTGTAGTGCCTACATAGGCGATTTGAAAGGCTCGTAATATATTTGTTCTTAAAGGAAGCCTACATCTTCATTGCAGATCATTGAGATAGGGTCTAAGCTGTTAACTGATTACCATGAATCATGTTGTCAGCCCTTCTCCTTCCCATTCTTAAGTTACTTGGAAATCCTTGATTAATGGATTTCTAAAGTTGAACACTGATGTAGCTAACTTTGGTATTAGTGGTTATGATCTTCGTACGGTCTTTCTGGATGAGCAATGACAAGTGATGTCATCAGCTCAAAATGAACAAAGCATATGGAATCAATGGAAATAGCAGAGATGTGCGCTATCCGATATGGCTTTCTACTCGCTCACAAATTACAGTTTAATAAATTGGAGGTAGAAAGTGATTGCATAATGGCCATTCAGCAACTTAACAAATTAGTTAAACACTCTTCCTGTCTTACGATGCTAGCAGAAGATGTTTATTCTTTTATTCCTTTTTTTAGTTCAGTTGCTTTTAATTTTGCACCAAGGGTTACAAATATGCTTGCCCACAGTTTAGCTAAGGTTAGCTTTTCTTGAAATAAGGAGGAGCTAACGTGGATGGAAGTGGTTCCACTATTCCTGCAACCAGTTGCTCAACATCATGTCCCTTAATTTTCTTTTTAATGCATCCCTTTCGTTCACAAAAAAAAAAAAAAAAAAAAAAAAAGAATTGAGCATATTAAGAATTTAGCGTATGGTTATAGAGATACAAATAAAGAGAATAAAAAATCCTAACATTGTAATTATTGATTACAACATTAAAAGAAGAAATAAGGGCTTAAAATAAATTCTAGATACCCCTTTAAGCTTTCTTCACTTTTTGCAACCAAGTAAAGAGTCTTCTTATCTCCTCTTGCAAAGCCCTAAAATTTTAAGCCAAAATTTTTTTAAATTTTTGCTTCTTTTCTTCTTAGACAAATGGTCTAATAATTTAGAAAATATAAAAAATATGCACTTATTTGCAATTATAATTTAAACTTATAAACTTTGCAATTGCGACCTATTTTTAAATTTTAGTAATAATTATAGCCAAATTACAAATTAGAAGAAAATTAGTATACTTATTATCTATTTATTAATTAATTTTTTATCAATTAAGTATTAATTATAGCTTAATTACTATTTAGTCAATTAAATTTCAATTAATTATCGTCTAATAAATACAATTTTTCTCCTAAATTTGTGATTTGACTATAATTGTTACTAAAAAAGGCTTCAATCATAAAATTAATAAGTTTGGGTTATAATTGTAAATACGCACGTGCTTTTAGATTTTTTGAATCATTAGGCCTTAGACAAATTAGTAACTGCCCAAAAATCTCAAAAAATTTTATCCTCTATTAACTCTCTAATAACTTGCCCTTTCCTCTTTCTTATATACTCTTATGTAAAAGACTAAAATTCTTCCTTAAAATGTCATTTACAAGGAAAAATACATAAAAGAAAAACGAACATTTCACCCATCTTGTGTGGTATCCTTTAGAATGCAATGCTTTGACTAAAATACCCTAGTAATAGATCTTTTTCTCTTTGATGGGAAGAATTCAAGTGGGCAACCTCTATTAAAAATCTAATATCTTTGATAGAAAGAATATCTTTGATTATTTTTTTAAAAAAATTATTGGTGAAACATCATTCTACTTTGACTAAAATACCCCAATAACATATCTTTTCCTCTTTGATAGGAAGAAATCAAGTGGGCAACCTCTATTAAAAATCTTGATAGTAAGAATTTCTTTCATTATTTTTTAAAAAAAAATTATTTGTGAAACATCATTCTACTTTGACTAAAATACCCCAATAACATATCTTTTCCTCTTTGATAAGAAGAATTCAAGTGGGCAACCTCTATTAAAAATCTAATATCTTTAATAGCAAGAATTTCTTTTATTATTTTGTTTTAAAAAAAATGATTGGTAAAACATCATTCCATAAGAATAAGTAATAATTGTAAACATATCAAATTTTCAAATTGGAAATCCCATGTTTTTTTTCATCATGTACTCTCTCACATTTTTAGTTGAATAGCTCCAATCAATAACAGATTTACCATCATATTATGTTACTAAAAAAATAAAAATGACTTTTTTATAAAAAAAAATATATAAAATTTAGTTGATTCTTTAAGTTATAGTAGATATCAAGAGTGTGATTCATTTAAAGAAATTTAATCAAATAAATAGGAGGAATGCGCTATTACACTTTTGCCCTCTTAAAATGCTTTGTTGTATTAATTGTTAGTACTATACAGTATGTATATAGAATCCAATATAAAAGAACAATTAAACAATTATGATAGCAAGAAAAAAAAACTGAAGGAACAAAAATAGTGAAGGAATAATAGTAGAAACATAAATCTCTAAGGACTATGTGAGACACAATGTCTTTAAAACATATTTATCCTCTCACCATTGGTATCGAGAAAAGCAGGCGTATGTCTTCCAGGATGCAACAAAATATAGGTAGAAGCTTGAATATTATATGGCCTATCCTCAACAAACTGAAGTGCTTATAACTCTATCATTGAAAAAGAAGAAGGATAAGGAGGAAAGTATGCAAGCAGATACTATCGGTTGACTTAGAAATGTGTGTTGAAAGCCTAATTTATACTAGAACACATGGGAGAAGAAAACTATTAAGTTTAATGTTCATAAAGTACTTATTAACCCTGAATTAGGGATAAATAACTCCTTAGCTATGAAATTCATTAACCCTCAATTAAGGATTAACAACTCTTTAACAATGAAAATAACTATAATAAACAACCATTAACTTTATTTGTTATTATAATTTCTACTTCAAAATTCCAATTGTTACATGCTTTAGAATTTCGAAAAGAAAAAGAGTAAAAAGGAAAAATTCCAAAACTAAGCTAGCATAGGTTAGCTTGAATCGTTTGACATTTGTGTATGCAAGTCATGCACTCTTGCATTGAGCCTTTGATTTAGGTCAAGGATTTGTATCCCTGTGCATATAAGAGAGGATCTCTCAAGCTACTTTCTTACTATTATATAATAGAACATCTCAATATATACTCCTTATTAGCTTGGTCTATTTTAATGTAGGATAACCTACTTTCCAACTTTTCTTTCCTTAGCAAGAGGTCACTTTGTGCTTCAAATTCAAGTTAATTTCACTTATTGTTTCTCAACTTATAACTTATACACTTTAAAATCCTTAAATGGTAAAAATTTGTTTAAAAATCCCTAAAAAATAATCGCCTAAATAATGATCTAGCATGCAATGACACTTTTTAGCTGATGTGGCCTACTTTCTCTTTAACAAAAGGTTGACTAAAAATATATTTCTCTCCCCTATCATGAGCACCATGCACCCTTGAGCTTAAAAAAGACTCTTTTTTCTTTTCAATTTGGTCCATTTTGAATAAACTTTTCTTTGGCCTTTATTCCCCATTTTTAATCAATCTTTGAAATTTTCTAAAGAGAAACCCTAAATATCATCTCCATCTCACAATTGTGGTAGCAGTAATAGAGGTCCTAGATAAAATGGACCAAATGGCCTCTCTATATGCGACTATGGAGAAAAAAAGTGTGTTGAAGATGTCTTGGAGTGATGAGAACCTTTGTAGGAGGTTCTTGGGATATCTCTACAATGGTATAAGTATTTTTGTTTCAATGAAATGAGTTTTGAGCTTTTTCGTTATGATAAGGGTTGATCGCCACTGGCTTAAGTTTTTATGTTAGTTTTTGAAAGAAAAATGTTTCTCATATATAGATAGGAAGGTGTTGTTATGAATTTTTTAGTGAGTTGATCCATGATTTGCTCCCCCCAAGTTATACTTAGTCTTTTAAAAAAAAAAAATGAAAGGTTAGAGAATGAAAAAAGATTTGAAGAAATAAAAAAGAAGATAGTTAAGAACAAGCAAAAGATAGTGGTCAGCAAATGGACTTGGCATATGTCATTTCTACTCATGCTTATGATGGACATAGGGATGAAGATGTTGTAATATGTTATTAACTTTTTTAGGTTAACTTAGTTCAATGGGAAATGTTAGGTAATGTTGGTGGGGGAATTATGTAATCGAGAATATTGATGTAAGTTAACTTTATCTAATGAAAAAGTGACAGTTTATAAGTTTATCCCCAAATTCATTATCTCTGAAGTAAAATAACATTGATTAATATATTGCAAGCATAACAAAACTAAGAATAAAAACTAAATTATGACGACAATAACTTTTAATTATCAATAAATATATATATAAATAAATGTTTGATGCCTATCAAAATAAGAAAGCATTTATGTAAATACGTCCATGACAAATGTTTGGCATAGTCACCATGATATATGTTGTTGATAGAAAAGAACAAAAAGTTTGTTTCTTAATTTATGTATCAGACTTGCTCATTATCTGTATTTGTTTGGTATAACCCTAACCTTATTGCATCTTTTAATAGCAACTGCGGTAGCCTATTTGGCACCTCTGAAAGACCTTTTCTTTCTTATAGTGAATGAAGCTAGTTGTGGAATAATGTTATCCTTAGTTATATTAGAGGTTTGGCTTGGCCTTACAAGCTTGTTTGGGTTAAGACTATATCCCTACCTCAGCTTGAGTAGTTATTACTTTCCTAGGTTGGGAAAATGTTGCTTACCATTTGACTTGTTTGATTACTTTCCTACGATAAAACCTCTTAATGTTAACGTATATTTACAAAAATTTGAAAAAAAAAAAAAGAATAAGAAACACTCACATCCACAATTTATCTGACTGTGAATATAAGTTGAGAGTTCCTTATATTATATGTTATAAGACTAGCTTTGTAGATTGAGAGTTCCTTCTATTAGATGTTGGAACATTTATTATTTTTTGCTCTATAAAAGCATTATGGATTTTATTTACATACTGGTATAATAGAGTGAAAATATTACAAATAGTATATCATATAGGATTAAAATTGACCTTTTCTACTATGCATGACTAAAAGCATTATGAACAACATGCTTGCAAATGGAGCAAGTAATTTTTCTTAATCTTTTCCTTGAGAGCCTTCCCTTTTGTGTTGTTGCTGCCTTTTCTATCTCTTCATCCTCTTTCCTCCCTATTTTCTATTTCCTTCCCTTTTACACCTTGATTAGTGTTAGTGGGATATACTTAATATCCTAGTAAGTTTTTGCCATAGTTCATATCCATTTATTGGGTCAATGACATGATTATACACCTTAACTAAGCAACAACATGTACTAATGAGCCATATATTACTCTAGTTCTTCATTATTGCCTAGTATGCATGCCAATGCTTGACTATAGGTTATACCTATTAAGTCCCACCTCCTATATGTATAACTCTTTTTTTTTTTTCACATCCACCACAAATTGTCCATCATGAGCAACAAATTATATCCTATAAGAGCCACTAAACATTGCATTGCTTCATAATGCAAACTTTTGCCACTAAACATTGCATTGCTTAATAATGCAAACTTTTTTATGTTGTTTAACTTTTTTGAATCATAGGGCAAAAAAATCCTTTTACTTTCTTAATATATTGCCTTCTAATAAATAACCTAATTTTGTTCTTATCATCTCAAACATAATGATGATTGCTTTCTCCTTAGCATTTAGTGCATACCTATTAAAGCACTTAACCATATTATAAGAAGGATTTCATAAAATGTTGTAGTTGAGAAGTATGCTCTACTTTAATGTCGGCAAGGTGTTTCTCTTAGTCATTATCTTGTTTCAGAATTCTTCTCCTCAATGGCCTTTAATGCTTTATCAAGTTTGGATTGATAGCTAGCTCTAGCACAATTCCACAACATGTCTTTGAGCTCTTTTTCCCTAAATTTGATTCTAAAATTTTATTATCGGTACCTCAGACATCACTTATGTTTTAAGTGAGGGAACAATATCTCAATTGCCACTATAAGCCCCTTTAAACCAAACATAATACGTTAGATCAAGTCATTAATAGTTACTACAAACTTAATAATCAACAAAGGATTAATGTGAACTATGTTTGCCTATCACTCATTATTACCTGCGAGTGACTATTGTACATCTCTATATTTTTTTTAGAATACTCAAGAACCATAGCCAATTTTCTTTATTCTTAGCCTTCACAACTATATATGCCACTAGAAATATGCGGTCATCAGGATCAATACCTATAACACAAAGTAATTGCCTGTTAT
Source organism: Omphalea diandra (assembly GCA_949677035.1). Taxonomy (NCBI): domain Eukaryota; kingdom Viridiplantae; phylum Streptophyta; class Magnoliopsida; order Malpighiales; family Euphorbiaceae; genus Omphalea; species Omphalea diandra. The sequence continues at coordinate 13,287 of CATIWR010217964.1, forward strand.
ATGCACTTTTTAACTAGAAACCATCTAAAAGTCTAAGGATCTATAATGTACTTTAAAAGCCTCCTTTAGTGGCCCCGTACATACATACATCCCTTTGAATTATTCCCATCCTCTTGAAACTCTAATGTTGCTCCTGAATTGGCTTTCATCAAGTTAAACTTATATTTAACTAGCCTATCATATTAATAAGCTCATCTCTATTTATTTTCTTCATAGCCAAGTCTCTTACCTTCTAGGCTTTCATCCTTCCAATTATGAACCATAAATCCATGATAACTCTTTTAATGATACCATTAATGCTCCAATCTAGTTTTGGCATGAAATCTTCTAAATATCCATTAGCTAGTCATTTGGTTGTTTCATGAAAATTAGTAAAGCTCCTACCACACTTATGTTTTAAATTTGCACACTTACATATAAAGGTTGGATCAACCAAATCTTTCATATGCTACTTATAAAACTTCCCAACCACACTTCATGTAACAAACACATTTATACCTTACTAAATCATTCTTGGGAAACCAAACTTGAAACCTATGATTGATCCCATGTTGTCTACATCTTTAATGAATTAAGTTTTATTTTTTAAATAACATCCCAAACTTTAAATATTGGTTCAACCATATCTTTCTGTAGATTGAATTTTAGAAATCTAACTTTTCCCTTTTTATTTTCCTCACTATCATCTCTACTATAAAGCTCATTAAATGGCAAATACTCTAGGTCATCATCCTCAATCACAACATATTCATTGTCATCACTTCTTAAGGAAACCCCTAAAACCCCAATTTATTTTTCTTTCTCCTTTTCCATTAGGTATGCTTTCAAGTTTCATATAGTTATTGATCCCTTTTGAAGATGATCATCCTCACCCAACACATCATAGTCTGGATCCATAAAAGTACCAACATCTTAAATATTTTTAGATCTATTGTCATCTGCATTGTTATCCATATGTTCATTGTCCTAATCTTTTCCACCCTCATGATACCCTTCCTCTTCCTCATTAGGAAATTCATCATTGTCTATACTTTGGCCCAATAAATTGCCACTAACTTGGACATTATTAAATGCATTGTTGTCTTTTTTTTTTTTTTGCTTTGCATTGGTATCTACAGTGTTAAATAATCACTATCTCCATCATCACCAGATTTGTATTACCTTGACCTTTTACACCCTCATCATATCCAACCTCAATACTTGGCAATTGAGATACATTTAATTCTAACTTTCTCTTCATAGCTTAGATATGTCTAATTTTCTCTTCACATTTGGCCTAAGACTCATACTTCTTCATTTAGTTGTTCAAAACCTAGCTCTTCAATCACAACTCCTATTTTTTTTCTTAATTCTTAGTGATATAGCCTCTATTAATTAGTATTGAGATGTTTCACATATAAATTGATTTTTTGATCATTGAGCCCATATAAACATAATTCAAACACATTATTGTCACTTATAATAATTTTAATCGATCCCTATAGCCTTGATAAGGAATCCTATAATAATACTAAATGTAGCCATCTAAAGCTAGGTACTTAAACATTGTATCTAACCTAACCATTGACATATAAGCAAGATGTGACTCAAAAAATTGCTCCTTCCCATTTATATACAACCACTCTCCCATAAACCCATCATAATGCACACAATGTAAAACAACTCTCATCATTAGGTGCGTGTGGTGCTCATGCTAGGAAAGAGAAATTTATTTTTAGTCAATCTTTGGTTAAAGAGAAAGTAGGCTACATTAGCTAAACAAGTATTGCCTACTAGATCATTATTCAAACGATTGTTTTTAATTTGAGAGATTTTAAGTGAGTTTTTACCATTTAGAGGTTTTTAAAATGCATAAGTTACAAGTTGGGGGACAACAGGTAAAATTAACCCCTCAAATTGTCATTAACACATTCATAATTTTGAATATATAACTATACTAATTTATAATCCTCACGTAGGATAACATAAATTTGTTCCAATCTCCATTACCGAGAAGTGAGACCCACTCAAAATGAAACCTAAAAGTAACTATTTAATAATTATTATATACCAATTTTTCAACATTATTATTTTGGGCCTTCCAAAATTTAAAGGAAGGAAGGTTACTAGGATTGAGTTTGATTTTACTAATGATTTATTATGCTATACCTAACCTAGTTATTATTCTTGCAAATATATTATATTAAAAAATTACCACACCCTTTCTTATCTTGCTTTCTCTCTCTCCCATTAAAACACCCACTTAAAACTTGATAGTGCCAATGTGTAAAATATCAGTGGCAATTTCCTTTTCTTTATTTTTTGGACAAGTTGGATTATTTTTTCTTAGGTTTTCATTTTCTTAATGTATTCTTAATAATTTTATATTCAATAATTTTATCTTCCATATATCCTTATTTACTTTAGTATTTTTTGGTTATTTCCCTTATATTGTTCCTAGCTTTGTCTAACTTTTTAAATCTAACTAGTCTTTTCTATTATTTTATCTTTTTTCTTCTTTAAATTTCTTTTATTTACATCAGCAAAAGATTGTGATCAATGATAGTCTAATTTTTTTTATGTTAGTTTCTTTAATTTTTTTTAATGAGTTCTCTATTTATTTAGATTTAATTATTTTTTTTCATATTTATTGAATATGGAATTATGTTATCTCTCTTTTGGGGTAAATTTCACCAACTATTCCTCAATTTTGGCCAGATGCACTTAATTATAACTAAACAAAAAATTGTACAACAAAATTCTCTCCACTCTGATTAAGTGCCTGAAAGCTGATGTGACAACAAATTGTCATTTTTTAAATAAAAGATTCAACATGCAGCTTAAAAAAGTTGATTCTCTTTTATTCCTTCTCTCTCTACAATTGAAGCCACACACCCCTAAATTCCTTTTCCCTTTTTTCCCTCTTTGATCCACTAAAATCAAACATTGTTTGTTTTTGGCATTACCATCTTCAACATTTCAAATACATAGCAAACCACATCACTCCATTTCAGTAGTGACATTAGGTATTCAAAAGCGACAATGGACCCCTATTTTAGGCAAAGAGATGAAGTGGGACTTGAAGAGGAAAGTTGATTTTGAAGTTGTGGACCATTTTTTCAGCATGGATTCAGTAAAACTAGGTAAGCCATTAATTCAAATTGTCCAAGACAATGACAAATTGAAAATGACAAAAGCATATTGAAGGTTAAAAAATTATTCTATGCATGTTTAGTTTTCTATGGAAATAGGGTTTATGTTAAAATAGGTTTGGTCTTTGTTTGTCTGCAATCATGTGTGTGTTTTTTTGTGAGCTAAAGTAACTTAATTTGTCTATATATGTATTGAAAAGATGAAATAAGGGATCTTATCTATTTTAGCTAAATGTAAAATGGGAGGGGGGTTATATTTTGTTTTCCTTAAATATATTTCTTGTTAACATGTCATAATAGCATGTGTTATATTGGAATGATTATTACAAATGACAATATGGATGGATTTTTACACTTTGTGTTCATTATGATGGGATTATGGGGGAGTGGTCTCACATTGATTGGCAACAACATTTCTTTGAATGTAATAATGATCGTTTGTCTATGGTGGTGTTAGATTCAATGTTTACAAAGCACATTAACTTAGAAGGAAGTATAAAATATTTTTGGAGATTGTCTAGTATAGATTATAGGAGCACATTTAAATTACTTTGCAATGGTGTTGATGTGTATTAAATTTCTTTATACAGGGTTGATGCAGGGAAATTGATTTATATGTTAAACATCTTAGTCATGAGGATCTCATTAAAGTGATATCTCCAATGACTAAAATGAAACCTACCTTAGTGATTGAAGAGATAGAAAAGGAACAAAGTAATGTAGTTGGTCAAGCTTCAACTAGTGCAGTGAGGAGGAAGTTAGATGTAGTTAGACCTAGGAATATCCCTCAACTTCCTAATATTGATATCCTTAATGTGCCTAGTGTTGATATCCCCCATAACCTAGTAATACTAGTGTGTCAAGTGTTGATGTTGTTAATCATGAGTTTGTAGATGGTTCAAGGGAGAAGAGTGAGGTGATGGGGTGTGGACAAGGATAAGGGTGAGGTGAATGATGGAGAAGTGAATGAGGGTAAGGTTGATGAGCATGAAAGGGATGATGAGGATGAATAAAATAATGATGAAGTTAAAGGAGGTGTGACAACAAGTGATAGAGTTATAGTTGATAATGAGTTTGTAGATCCTGACTATGAAATTATTAATGAAGATGATGATTTGATGAATGTCATTAATGAATTTAAAAAAAAAAAAAAAAAAGAAAGAAAACAATGGGAAGACCTAAAAGACATAAAGAAAAGGTCACCACTGGTGGATTAGGAGATGCTTTGAGGTTTAAGTGTATGGCAAATAATGTTGTCGATGGTGAGAGTAATAAGGATTACTTACCATTTGATGAACTTAATAGTGGAGAGGAGTCAGGTGAAGAAGAAGGGGTAAGGGTTAGGTTTCGAGAATTTAATAGTGAAAAAGACATGGATGACCCCACATTTAAAATGGGGACAGTGTTTAAAAACAAAGAAGATTTTGTTAAAACATGTAGGGAACATGGCATCAAGCATAAATTTCAAGTATTTTTCCCTAGGAATGACTTGATTAGGTGTAGGTGCCTATGTTACAAGAAATGTGGTTAGCTTGTATTTGCTAGCAAAAAAAAAAAGACATGAAGGATAAGGATGACCCTATTTTTCAAGCCAAGACTGTAAATTTGACTCCTAAATATGGTAGGGTTTTCACTAATTTCTATGTGACTGCTAGGTGGTTAGCAAATAAATACCTTAAAGATGTTAGACTACAACCAAATTAAAGTATTAATGGGATTATTGAAAGGGTTGGAAGGGATCTTAGCTTGACAATAGGTAGGATGAAGGCATAGGGAGCAATAGATCTTACATTGAAGAAAATAAGTAGAGATGAAGTAGAGCAATATAAAAGGGTTACTGAGTACAAGCTAGAGCTCTTGAGAACTAACCCTAGAATGACAACTGAGTTCCAAGGAGGTAGCAATGATTTCCAAGGGATGTATATATGCATTAAGGCGCTAAAGCAAGCTTGTTTTAATTAAATGTAGGCCACTGGTTTTTTGGATGGTTCATGGTTGAAAGGAAAATATGAAGGGCAGTTGTTAACTGTTGTTAGGATTGATCCCAATGACTGCATTTTCCTTATTACTTATGTGGTGGTTAAAGTGAAGTATAAAGAAAATTGGTTGTGATTTTTAAGCATGCTTAAGGATGACCTAGAGATGTACAATAACCATGCTTATGTTTTCATGTCTGACAAGCAGAAGGTAACATTAAACCTCTGATCTACGCTTCATTTATTCATTACTATTGTTATTTTGCCCTTGTTAGTGTTGATGCTTACATTTTAAGGCCTTACTAATGCAGTGGAGTAGTTGCTCTCTTACTCAAAATACATAAGATGTGTGAAACACCTCTACACCAATTTTGGATTTAAGTTTAGGGGTAAAAAATTGAAATACCTATTATGGGATTGCGCCAAAGTTGGCTATAATGCTAAGCTCGAACAACCATTGAAAGCAATTGAAGTTTACATTCCAGGTTTAGGGTCTGCTTCTCTTCAACAACAAGCTATGATATAGTGTTGAACAATACGACAAAGTGTTTTAATAGGTACGTCCTTGTTGCTATTGATAAAGATAACAACTATGTTTGAAATTATTAGGATAAAACTAATAATGAGGCAATTTATAAGCAATATATAGAAAAGGTGGGGGGTTATGTGTCCAAAGATATAAAAGAAACTAAAGAATATCATTGCTTATTCATGTTAGAGTAGACCAATGTTTAATGGGACTCAAAAAATTCAAGTAATGTCATGTGATGGACAATTTATGGTTAATTTAGCAAGAAGAATGTGTACTTCTAAGAGATGGGACTTGATAAGGATTCCCTGCAGCCATGCCATTTTCCATTATTAGCAACGAGGAAGATTTTGTAGATTATGTTACATATGGTATTATGTGTCAATATATATGAAGGGATACAACTATGCCATCAACCCCTATCAATATGTATGAATTACGGCCAAAGGCAAAAAGGCCTATTCATTTCAACCTACCAACTTCGGTAACAATTAAGATAGGAAGAAAACATATGATAAGAAAAAAAGAAACTGAAGAGTTGGAGAGGGCAAAAACAATAAGAAACAAGCTTAAAAGGAAAGATTTGATTCAAATCAACTCCTTCAAATGTAAGCAAGTGGGCCATAATGCCAAGAATTATCAAGGTGCATAAAATAAGGTAATGTTGCATATATGTGATCTCTATAGTAGTATTTATCTTTTATTTTATTGGCAATGTTAATTTATGCAAATCTTCTTTTAAGGGAAAAGAAAAAGAAATAGTAAAGTTGTCACAAGTCATAGAGAACCAACACCTCTTAGACCACCAACCACTATTAATTGAATGATGGATATAAGTGTAACTATGTCATGTATTGTGATCTATTAACATTTAAATAACTTGTGTTTATGAGTTTCTCATTGATGTAGGGAAGTAGTCAATCCATGTGGTCAGGGGCAACTTTACCAAGCAAGCCAAGGTAGCAATGCTACTAATATAGGCCCTACACAAACAAGCTAAGGAACTAAGTCAAGCAAAGCTCTTCAACATCAACTATTACTAGGAAAAACAAAGGAAGCTCTTCTAGGGCAAATGGGATAACCAATAAGATAAGCAAAAGAGTTAGACATGTCCCAAGTAGATATAGGGAATGATGCCATTGATTATGTTGGCATTGCTTGTTTCGTTTAAGATAATGGCATTTAAGGATTTAGGGATAATGTCATTGCTTTTTTTTTTTTTTTTTTGGATCATGCCATTACTTAATGAATGACATTGTTTGAGCAATTATTCTGTTTTTTGCACCACAATTTTGTGGCCTTAATTTCATGTACAAATCCTTATTCTATTAATTTATAATATCTTCGTTTGTTGAATGTGTTATTTAGATATGTTATGTGAATGTTAGTATCAATTTCTTACGTACAATTAAAGAGTTGTGAATATCTTTATCAAATGTTATTCCTTTTACAATTCAAGCACAACTGAATGTAGCCATTTATAGAGTTTGATAATCAAACGTACAAGCAAATAGAAAACAACTTTATCTCAATAGACACCAATTTTTTTCATTTATAAATACTTTTTGTTCAATTCATATGACTATAATTTTTTTAATTTCTTTAGCTACATGGTAGCTTACAAAATCCATCAACACTAAACTACCATGTCCCAAATTACAAATCACAACAAATCAATTACTTTTTTGTTTTTAAAAGCTACCAACATAACCAGTAAAAACAGAATCACTCAAGTACACCTACTCACAACAACCTCTTTCTTATTCTCTATAAGCCTCTTTTCCATGAGCTACAATTTTTTTTTTCATTCTCTAGTCTTTTAATCTTTCTCAATAGATTTGCTATAGTTTGGGTTGCCTATGGTACAAATCTTGGATCCACATACTCAAAAAAATCACAATTTCCTCTCTTAGTTTACATATGTTTAATTTCAAATAAATCACACTCAAAGAACAAATTTTCAAATTTCATTACTTAAACACACAAAATTCTTACCCCATGGTACACACAACCAAGAAACCTCCTCCTTGGGTTTTCGTCACTCCAATAAGTCTTCAACATTGATTCCTCTCCACAATCACAGATTGGCAAGCCATTAAGGCCTATTCTCTTGCTTACCTAGGGGTGGTGTTTGGGGTCACAAAGGAGACAACATTTTTCAATGAAAATAAAACTTTTTGCAGTCTAGTAATAGAGGAGGAGATTAGAGAAAGACGAAGGAGGGAGCTTGTAGAATTTTGACAAAGACGAAGAAGAAGTGAGCTAGAGAGACATTTATCTTATAGGTGCATGGCTTCAGTTGCAAAGAGAGAAGGAATAAAAGGGAGTTAGCTTTTTTTAAGCCACATGTCAAATCTTTTATTTAAAAAAAGATTGTTTATTGTCACGTTAACTTTTGCATAACTTAATCCGAGTTGAAGGACTTTTGTTTTATAATTTTTCATCTAGGGACAATTAAGTGCATTGGGCCAAAACTGAGAGACAATCAATGAAATTTACCCCTCTTTTGATAGAGTTTTTTATTTTTATCTTTAAATCTATCATTATTGGCAAATTTTAAGATTTTTTTATTATGTTTATACTTTTGTTTTATAAGTTTTTTTTAGATTCATAATTGAAAGTTGTTTTAAAAATTACAAATCTAAACAAAAATAATAAATTTATATTTAAAGACTATTAAATCAAATTGAAAGAAAGACAATATATGTCAAATAGTGGTTAAAAATTATTATTATTTCACTAAGTTTAAGACTTCATCAATTTGATTTGACATCTTAAAACGAGATTTATATAATCTATTTGTTTTGAATATTTTCCTTTATAAAACTTTCATGTTATAAGATTTTATACCTCTATATTGTCCTACTTTATTATGTTATTTTTTAGGAAAAAAATTAAATCTAATTATGAATTTGACGTTTATTTATCATTTAGTAGTGTCTAATTAAAACTTAACTTCACAAGAATCTGAATCTGAAATACTTTTGCCTATAAATCTTATGTAGTTGGCTAATAGATCTTTTACACTATGCAAATCAATGAGAAGGGGAGGGCATGGTATTTTAAAGGGAAGAAAACAAACTTGAAGAAAATGGAAGAGAAAATTTTTACCATCTTCTATTTGGTTACATAATAAATAGTTATTAAAATAAATGGAGGAAAATTTTGTTAATGTTATTAAGGAGTGATAAATACATTTTCTATATTACTTTCTCATTATATTTTCTTTATTATAGTAATATATGACATGATTTAAATTCTTCAATTTCAAGAAAAATTTTATTGAATACCTAAATTCATACTTGTCAATTATATTTTAAATCATATCACATGTCAGTATAACAAAAAGATTGTAAAAAGAAGGTAATATAGAGAAGTTATTTGACACTTCTTAATTTCATTTGGATGAGTTAGAGAAAGAGAAACTAATAAATATTAAAAGATAGAATTTATTTAGATGAGTGAGAGAAAAAGGAAATATTAAATATTAAAAGACAAAAACACCTTTTAAGTTGATATATAGATGATAAAGCTAGATTATTTTTGTTTCAAGGATTAAAAAAAAAATGTATATAGGTTCTTTCTTTTTCATGAGTTGAAATTTTTTAACCTAAATTAGAGTATAGTCAATTTCATTTTCTTCAAGGGGAATGAAAGGGGATTATTCTCTTCTATTCTGCTCCCTTTCTAAAAAATGTAAATAACCAGATATAATTATAATTAATTCCTCTTTTATTTATTTTCCTCCTTGAATTACCCTTCATCCATATGTAGTATTAATGAAGATCCTCATGTAAATTTCATAAAGAGGTTGAGGATCTAAAAAAGATTTTAACTAATAAAATGAGTTTACAATATGAAGTTCTTACAGAAAAGGCAATTTAAATTAATTAATATGCATCTCGGTCTTGTATGTTATAGATACCTATAATTTTTTTTTCCTCCTCATGATGGAGTGTGCAATAGAAATTACAAGTAATTAATAAATTTCATTAATTTTTTAAAAAAACAATATTTTTTGAGAAAAAATAAAATATTTTTTAAATAAATTTAAAATACCATTACTTGGTAATATGAAAAGTACAAGATATTACAAGTCAGAAAACAAGGTGGACCTAATCCAAGTCCAACCCAATAAATAAGAATTGAAATAAAAACTTTAATCTAACCAAAACCAAATATGGGATAAATAAAATAGCCCAACATACTGCATAACTTCCTTCTCCATATATCACAGAATTTATAAAGTGGATTCAAAAATTTTGGTGGTTCGGGTGTTAAAAATTCAAAAATTTTTGTATTTTTTTTTTTTTTTATTGTTATCTCATGTGAAATAGATGGAAAAAAAATTTTGTGCACTTTTTTTTGTTGTTTCATTTTTTTTACAAATGAAATTTTGGTGTTATCATATATTATATATAATTACATTAATACAATATATAATTATATTATTATAATGATATAATTTATATTATTATATATAACTATTATATATAATTTATATTATTATATTATATAATTTATATATTATATTATTATATAATTTATAATTATAATAATATTTTTAATAAATATTTTTTAATCATGAATATTGTTACTACTTTAGGTTCATTAAGGAATATTATTCAAACATTTAAGTATATTCGTATTGTGTTATAAGTACATTAATTAGGTACATTTATATTAAGTTACAAGCACATTAATATGAAAAAAAAGATGAGTTAATTTGAAATCGCACTACATGATGTTTAATATGAAGATATATTAATATTAATATTATAGAAGAGATACACTAACTTTATACAATAAGTACATTGGTGTTGTACTCTAGATATATTATTTTTTTATGTTTAAGTACATTGTTATTACTCTAAGTATTTAATTTTTTTATTAAAATACATCATTATTGTTTTATAAGTAAATTGGTGTTATACTATAGTACATTATATTTTATTTCAATCACATCTGTTATTTACTCTAAGTCTATTGTTTTTTATTGAAAGTACACTGTTGTTGATTTATAAGTATATTGTCTTGATTTTGATATTTATTTTAAGTTTTTTAAATTATCAACGCATTTATTTTAAAATTGAACTTATTTAATTTTTATATAAAAATGAAATTTTTTAAATTAAAATAAAATCAAATTAAATATTAATAGAATATCATAATTGAATTAGCTAAATATTGCATCAATTTATTTTAATTACAATAATAAAGAGAAAAATTAATAAAAAAATAGAAAAACAAAAAGATTTAAAGTGTGAAAGTTGTAAAGGAAATGTTTTAGGTATAGATGTGTTGGACATGTCTAGATATACGTGTGGCAAGAGTTGAGTTTTAAATGAAACGGTGAGTTTTAATTAAAGTGTATGATGCATATTGGACATTGGACCAAAATATATGTTTCCCACATATTACTCGTTAAAGTAATATCTTGAAAATTGGATCAGATTAGTAGTTTGGACCGATAAAATTAAAATTTGAATTAGTAATATATTTAATTTTATTCGGATTGATTTTTAATATTATTTGTATATATTTAATTATTATTAATATATTTATATGTTTTTAATATTTTTTAGAATTAGTTTACTAATATTTTAAATTTTATATATTATTAAATTAATTAAACCAAACCGATCAAGTCGGCCTATTAAACTGAAAACTGATAAGTCAATGGGCTCGCTGATTTTGAAAACATTGCCTTAAAGCAGTAGATTATAAAGAGAATTTAAACATTGACATGTAGTATTTCTAAACTAAGAGTTGAATGTTTAGAAAGCACATGTATTTGAGATTCATTATCAAGAACAAGTAGGAAAGTCAAAAGCTCAAGCACCCTTTAAAGCCACTAAATCGATAAATTAGAAGATTTTTTTTTTTTTTGAATTGAGTTCATAATTAATCATTGAATAAAAAAATATTTATATAATATAATTGAAACATAGATTAATAAAAATTATGAAATATTATTTAATTTAAAAAATATATATACATAACAGATTAAGAATAGCTAATTCGCAATGTAATATAATGAGCTAACTGCATATTAGAATTTTTCTTAAATTAGAATTCAGAAAACACCAAATTTATATTCACAGAATTTAAACCTCAGTTAATTTTCTTGGATCATTACTTCATATTGCATTTTACTCTGAAGCCATAAAAAAAAAGGCTAAAAAACTCGCTAAAGGGACACTAACAGCTCCCTTGAAGAGGCATAAATACGCAGAGAAAAAGAGCCATTACATTGAGAAATTAAAAAAAAAAAAACAAAAGAAAAAAAGTTAAGGCCAAAAGGCAAGTGACAGGCCCGGATCTGAAGGACAAAAAGGGACTGCGGCTGTGAGGTTTTGGAGAAATAGAGTGTCCGAAACAGAGGGTCTAAGACGGAAGATTTTTGTTAAGGAAAATAATATATATTAGATTGAAAATTGGCCTCATTGATTTGTGTGGAAGTGACAGGAAATATGTTGTACGTCTTCTCTTTCTGTAATAGCATCAAATGATTAAAAGAATCCAAAAAGTGGAGCTTCCTCAATGTAATTTCTGAACGCTTCATACCATAGTGAACCAAGATGTCTCATGGACAAAAAAAACCCACATCCCACATAGCAAAGGAAAATTCAAATTCAAACTTTAGAAGGACCGGCAATCCAATGTAACATCATGTTCTACTGTACAGATATTGACTTCACCTCCATTCATTAAAGCTTCTTTTATTTATTTTTATTTTTTTAAAAGCTCGCATTTCTTATCTTTCGTGTTGAATTAATCGCTCTTATAGTGACAATGTCACGCACTCCTTTTTATATTATTAAAATCTTTGTTTGAATCATTCTTTCTTCTATAATCTGCTACCATCTTTTCTTATTTCTTGAATACATATCCAAAGTCTTGCTTTATACGATATAGAGAAGGCTCGGTGTTGTGTTGGTGAGAAATGCACTTTTTTTGTGGATCTTTAGTTAATGCACTTGTTTTGTGGATTAGTTAGTTAGGCTAATCTGCTGACGTAAATTCTGATTACTAATTTCGTCTGTTGCCTTTCTTTTTTCATTCCAACATCTTGTATTGGTCTCTAAATCATGTCTATCATAAGCAAAAACAACAACATGGGCACAACTTCATTTCATGAGTTTAAGAAACAAGCTTCTTTCTTCTTTAGAGAAAAGATCAAGAGTGCAAGATTGGCTCTTACAGATGTCACACCAGCTGAATTGTAGGTTTTTCCTTGGTTTCTGTTATTTATGATTTAAAACAGTTTATTACAAAAGGGTTTGACCGTGTTTTTATGTATTTCATGATTTTGAACTTGGAATGGATCTGTATGGTTTGTTTTCTGATATGGGTTGTTCTTGAATGTTGAAAAGATTGACTGAAGAAGCTACAAACGGGAATCTATGGGCTCCAGACACACGTACTCTTGGAACCATTTCAAGAGCTGCTTTTGAAGTAGATGATTACTGGAGGATCGTGGAGATTCTACATAACAGGTTGGTCTTTAAACTTTTTTATGACATGATTATATGTGTATTTTGCGTATATAGGTGATTTTTGTATGACTTCTTCTCCTTTATGTTAATAATCAGGCTGTCGAGCTATGAAAGAAAGAAGTGGAGGGTTTCATATAATTCCCTTATTGTGCTTGAACACTTGTTGACTCATGGGCCTGAGAGTGTGGCTGGGGAGTTTCAGGCTCATAAAGATGTTATTAGGGAGATGGAAAGCTTTCAATACATAGATGAGAAAGGGTATGTGATTTTTTCTTTTTCTCTGTCTGTTTTTGTGAATTTTGCTCCGACTTTGGGTTCAAATTGGCAACTCACAGTGGAGCTATGATGATATCTCTGTTCTGATTGTCGTAGAATATTTATATGCTATTCGCATTATGTTTGGTTGTGATAAGACATTAAAAATAATATTGCAGATTCAATTGGGGGTTTGCTGTTAGAAAGAAATCTGACAGAATCCTGAAGCTGCTTGAGAAAGAACTTGTTCTCAAAGAAGAGAGGGACAGAGCAAGGAAGCTGACTAGAGGGATTCAAGGGTTTGGCAGCTTCTGCCAGAGGTCTTCTTCAGCACAGGGAATTCTACAGGAATCATCACATGGAACTTTTGCAAGAAGCAGTTCTCAGTTTAACGAGCACAATTCTCATGAAAATCAACTCTTATTCTCAAATGAAGAAAATCAGATACAAATAGATGAAACATCAAAGATGAGCACTGTGGATGCAACTTCTGAGTTGGGCAAGAGAAGAGAGAATTTTAGTTCTGCTGATAGTTTCAGCAATGACTGGATGCTTGAGAAACCGGAAACAAGTTTCAAAGAAAACATGGCTCCTAACAAAGAAGAGCTGCATAGATGGAACTGCACAGAAGAGGATAATCCACTCTTGGATGACAGGAGAAATGAACCAAAGATCATAGAAGAAGACCATCCCTTTAGTGTTACTGAGAACGAAACTACAGCTGCCCTTCTTTCAGCAAGAGGTGGAATTCTGCAAGGATGCTAGGGGCTCTCTTTTGTTTCCTTGAGACAGATACTGCATCTGCAAATTTCTCAGAATATCTTTCTGCGGCTAAGATTTCTTACTCAGGACAGCATGTGTTGCAGGTTTTGTCATTATTTCCTACAAAAGAATCAGTCGGCATTCGAGTCTTACTGTTCTAGTGCATATATTCTAAGACGTGTTTGCTTTGCACTCCATGAAGCTTCGTTAAAATTGTTTTTCTTGAGAAATTCATGTTTCAAAAGGGTCATACTGACCCAGAAATATGATTAAATTCAGTTATGTTTCAAAAGGGTTTGCTATTGCCTGCAACATCTCCGTACACAATAGTTCAAACCATTCATAACAAACACTTAATGGAATGACTCCCAACAAATAAACAAACAAATAAATAATATTGAACTTTAACCCATCAATTTCTTGTACATAATGAGGCAGTAAAACAAATGGCTGTTTTCACTATATACACAAAGGTGAAGTAGGGATGGCCTACACTGTACACATGATTAAAACACAAAATACATACATACATGAGCCAATGGAATTCTAAGATTTGCAAAGCCAGTCTTGGATTGCAAGACGTAGAGCATGATTGGGAGTAAGTTGCAAGTGACTCAGTTTCAGATTAGTCATTGGAGATGTTTCCCGACCATTTTCCAACCATCCCCGCAGAGCTTCACCCTCGTAGGTGAACCCATCGGCTGCCACCTGGGGATCATGCATTATTTCCTGAAAGAATTCAACAGATTAGTAAGCCACATGGTACAAAACATGACACCTGCAATCATCTCTACAACTTGCAAGAGATGACCTGGCTATGACACTGTATCAAGGTAATCACAGGAATTCCACAAATTATGTACCTTGGCAGGACAGGATAAGGTCATCCTCAAAACAGGTTAAAAAAATCCATAATCATAAACTAAATACGCCAAGCCTTGCACATAATTTGCTAATGAAGTGAAAATTTTGGCAATATGGTAAGAACCAAAATGGATGTGCCTGTATTTATGTGTGCATCTGTTATCAAGTTTTTCCTCCATTATTGAAATTTATGTCATCTACCTACCTGAAGAATAGGGCACAAGAAGAAAGATGGTACTGGTCGCTCTTCTGATACATGCAACTGTTCCAATTCCCTCACCAGAGCAGGTGTTAACTCAGGCCTCTCCTTGCTACTCAATTCACAGAACTGCAGCCCCAAGTCTGTCAATCTTCTTACCACAAATGTTGGCCATTCTCCAGCCGAAGGATCCAAAATCGAGGCTAATTTCCCACAAGACATTGCTCTGCGCATCTCACCAACCAACCCAACAGGAGGCCTTCCAGTGAGTAGCTGTAGAATGATCACCCCAAAGGAATAGATATCAGACCTTGTTGTCAAAACTCCAACTCTCTGGAACTCAGGATCTGTGTATGGAAAAGCACTCTTTGGCTCAGTACCTCTTTGAAAACTTGGGCAATAAAGAGTATCATCTGTTACTAGCCTGCAAATTCCAAACTTGCAAATTTTGCAGCTAAGTTCTGAATCCAGAAGGATATTTTGGGGCTTTAGGTCACCATGGACAATTTTCTCAGGTTTCAAAGAGTGCAAAAAGCAGAGTGCACTTGAGATTTCAGCTATAATTCGTGCTCGAACCTTCCATGTCAAGGGAGAAATGTTGTTCTTCCTGAAAAGGCAGTCGTGGAGGCTCCCATTGGGCAAGTACTCGTATACAAGAGACCATGCTTCCGGGCATGCACCAAGCAAAGTCACCAGATAAGGGTGTTGTAATGTGCCAAGAACTTGAACCTGCATAAAAAATTAAGGTTGCTTCACTATTAGAGACGAAAAGTAACCAAGCAAAGTCACCAGACGAGGGTGTTGTAATTTGCCAAGAACTTGAACCTGCATAAAAAATTAAGGTTGCTTTACTGTTAGAAATGAAAAGTAGTAGGCAATCTAGTCAAAGGAATACATTTTTTGGATAAGTTTCTAAAAGCCACACCTCAAGACTTTATCACTAGGCTAGTTGGGAACCTAAAGTGATGCCAAATAGGTAATAAAACCAATTGCTACCTGCAGTTTTTAATGGGCGATTAAGTGCCCCTAAAGTTGTCAAAGTAACCTAAACACTGCCCCTAGTTTGCTCATCTAGTCTTATATGCCAAAAATTTTTATGGTTGTATCAGTACTTCACTTAACCAGTACAGTGAGACAATATCCATGGCATTGTCAAATATTCAGGGGTATTAGAAGCGTGCATGTAAACCAATTAAAAGGGTGAAAGGTGATTTCAGTTCATGGCCATGGTGAGCCCTGTGTGCGACTGCATGTTGACCAAGTATAGCTAAGCAAATACACACAATAGGGTCCACCAAGCGGTGGTAAGATACAAAAATCTGTACAAATATTTGTTCCTCCAATATTGTCAGGAAACCTCAAGCTATTCAAATGTAGTGCTGTTAGAGAGAGGGCAGCTGACCTCTTTCTGGAACTCTGACTGCCATTGCATGTTCTGTGAATGCAGCTTCTTTATAGCAACAGTTCTACCCAACATTTCACCCTTGTAAACACAAGAATATCCTCCCTGTCCAAGTTTGAAGCTTTCAGAGAAATCGCATGTTGCAGTTTGCAAATCAGCTAATGAAAATTCTGCTAACTCAGGCAACTCTTCCACAAACCCAAGAAACCCATTGCAGTTTGGGACTCCAGCTTGCCGACGGTTCCTCCATCGCTCAAGCCAATGTGTAGCTTCCATTTTCTGTTGTCGGATCCTCAGCTTTCCCTGCTGTAGAGATGCAATGGATGTTTGAATGAGTTTCAATTCTCCAGCAACTTCATCCCGTCTACGGTTTGCTTCCTGTGCATGACTGTCTAGAAGAGCAATATTTCTCATGGTCCTTTGTAGCTCTTTAGTTACTTCTTCTCTCTCTTCCAAGAGTTTTTCTTGTTCCTCTACTGCATTCTTCAGTGCATCCTCAGCTTCTCTCCTAAATTTAACTACTTTTGCATAGGCAGAATCAAAAATTTTGACCTGAAGAGAGCAAGGAATCAGAATTCTAACCTAGAAAAATAGGATAACAAGTAATAAAAGAAGTCCAGTTTAAGACATGACCAGAAAAGCATATTTCCATAATCAGCAAATCAATGTTTTAAAAACCAGACCAGCCCAATTAAACTGGAAATCGGACCAGTGACCAGTCTGATTCAATCTGGACTGGTTTTCAATATTAGTTTTTTTTTATTATTACTATAAATATATTTCTATATTTTTAATTTTTTTGAGTTATTTTTACTGTATTTTTTGAATTTTATATATTATTTAACTAATTGAACCTGATCATTTGGATCGGCTGAATAGGGAACTGGTCAGTTCTTGGGTTCACTAACACGTCCAGCTTTAAAAATATTGCAGTAAATATATTAACCAAATTCTCCAACTAGGCAGAAAATTCAGCTCAACTAATCAACTCAGAATAAATCTGCACAAAAATATGCTACATCTGTCTGATCTTGAAATTCACAGATGGAACAGTTCTCTAAAAAGAACATGAACACCTAATAATGCATGTTTTTAAGTAAAGCTCTGTCCTATTAACAGAATGCATAGAAAGATGAAATTGAAACTTTATAACAAATCAAAAGAGAAAGTAAATTGCACATTCCAAATTCTCATTTTCTTTAATTTTCTTCTTTTTATCTTCTAAATTTGATGTGATATGCAAGTCAGACCAATATATACCGCCATAAATTAAAGCATAAAGGCATGAAACCTTCTCCATCTGAAAATTCTCAAGTATAAGGTATCAAAGTAAGATTATCATCAATTTTTAGTGTTGCTCATGAAATGAGTGGAATGCTGAAATATTTCTTACCGTGCTGATGGCTTCTGAAGTTTGGAATTCCAACTTTTTGCGCTTCAACATCTCTTCTAATGCATTGTTCCTTAATGAATCTACTTCTAACCTTACTTCTATCAGCTGACAATATAAACTTTCTTCTTCAACTCTAAGATCAGAATCAGAAGATACCCTTCTTTCCGTTGAAGTGCTAGAGCTAATACTTCTAGGACTAAATGAACTCTGGATAGAGAGGGGAAAACATGTACTGGTAGAACTAGATCTAGTGCTCAACATTGCCACTTCTGCACAGGCTGATTCACTCTGAACCCAATGTCTAGTTTGGGCACAAGTTATACCTGCAGCAGAACTAGATCGAAGATATTCCGGATGGAATGGTAATATATTCTTATTACATGGCAATGTTTTTGACCTTAAGGTTTCAGCAACCACACCGCCTACATGATCACATAGTGGTACATGACTTGACCTTTCGCACACTTCTTTTGTCCACACATGTTTCCCTTTATTGATGAACCATACTTCACAGCATAAAGGAACACTTTTAGCTACATAGCTCGCCTTGTTGGACGTTTTCTTCACCCTCATGCAACTGTATTTTCCAGTAGGTCGACGACAAAGAGATAAATATATAAACAAATTGATAAAACTCTATAGTATCTCTGCATCAAACAAAGCAAGGTGCAACTAGCATCACATAGAGCATATACATTACTATGCATGAAAATCACAGAAAAACTAACGTTATGCAGTGAATATCCTTGCTCATTGAGAAAATGTTGCTGAAGAGGCCCTGCAATTATTAGGACTTCTAATCCTTTTAGATTATGAGCCAAAAAAAGACGAAGACAACTTCAATAGTCAAGTAATGAACAGGAGTCTGGAAATAGTATCTGAAACATTACATAATCTCTTTCACTCATCTATCACTCTGTGATATATAGATCCAATAAAAATAAATATTATATTGAAGGGTTAGGACAGGTGTTATACCATTGCGATTTGTGACAAAATCAGCTTTACGAAAGAAGAAAATATAAATTATACAGATCATCCAGAACTTAGCCTTTGTTTTGGAAAAAAAAATAGGGCGAGGAAAGGAAATGTGGGGAAAGAAAAGGTGAGGTAAAGGAGAGAAAAAGAAAGGCGAACACCTTTCCCTGCCTTGCTTGGAAATATATAGAATTGAGGGAAAGAAAAGGTAAGGAAAGTTTTATTTCTTGTCTGAAAAATGTTAAAAAATGAAGGGGAGAGAAAATCTTTTAAGTTGAAATTACTATTTTATCCTTCACATTATAACTTTCGCTAGTGAGAGACTATATTTTGACATATAAATAATAATAACAATAATTACATGACACCTATCATGTTTTAAAATATTTAATCAACTTTCATAATTCTCATTTATGTTTAATCATTATATATCTCAAGTTCTTTCAAAAAAAAAACTTTTTGTATTCTTTTTTTAGCCTATAATATCTTACATAAATAAGGATATTGAAATCTTATATAGTATCAAAAAATTTTTATATTTAACTATTGAATTTTATAGAGATTTATTGTGGTATAACATGATTGAATTAAAAAAAATATTGGAGTTAAACTATTGATCAATTTATAAATATATTTTAAAATTAATGAAATCTAAAAATTGATTGGAAAATTTTTACTTTGAAGTTGTATGAGTAATTTTGTAATTTTATTTCCAAATGCATTGAAATTCTCACTTTTCTCCACCATTCCTCTCCAAAAACAGGAGAAAGAACTTAGTGGGCCCTAGGAATTCTTTTACTATTTATATTCCATTCTTCACTCTTTCCCTAACACTACCAAACAAGGGAAAATCATATTCCTCATCCTCTTCGTTCCCCTCTTTTTCTTTCCCCACCCTTTCTCTCTTTCCCAAACAAAGTATTAATTCTCAAGCAATAGTATATGTGCTTGGGATAAAACAGTCTTCATTGCAGTATTATTGAAACAGATGATTGGCAAACTACTTACTTTTCTGCCACAGAACCCATAACCAGCTTCTTAACACCATGTCTGTTCACCAATTCCACAATTCCCTTCTGAACTTGGTCACGTTCAGTTGTAACGATACTTGCTTCAACCTGCAAAGTAACCAAGTTACCTGAGATTGGTAAATAACCACAAGAGCACAAATGTCAGGTTAACCTCTAATTTCTTCAGTACAGAATTGATGTGTAATTATATCAGGCCCAAATTTGACGAAACAAATGGCAACTACTACAACAACCGAAAAGCTGTATCTTTTATAGTATCATATCCAATAACTCTTCTCTGCCAACTATCAAAAAGAAGAATCATTTACCAGAATGCCTATAACCAGATAGAAAATGTACATACAACAAATAATTTATAAACCATAATTTGATTCAGTTCCACAAGAAACCAGGCTCACTCCCAAACTAGTTGGACTCAACTACAAGGATTCTTTGTTTCTATCTGGTTCTGTTAGGACCAGAATTAGAAATCAGGCAGTAATATCATTAGGATCAATTCCAGACAAAGATGCGATCAATAAACACTGACTACCAACCTACCAAAACCTCTCCCCCTTTATCAATGTTAAAAAACTTTATACCAAATCCAGAACAAAGTCTAAGTTAACACAGTGTTACTCCACAGGCGGCGGAAAAAGCTAACTAAATAACTATACTTGATGTCCTGGTCAAAGCAGCAATATATTAAACCATACCATTCAATCAGGGATAGTAATCTGCTTGTAATATGAAAATTATTTGCCATGCAGCATTGATTTTGTTTTTTCTCGCGGCACAAAAACACACTTACATGTCATTAACAGCATTATTGGCGAAATAGTCTACACGACAAGTATAATTAAGATAATTAAAATATTTGCGTGCATAAGAAAAGCATATATTTATAATCACGCAAATTGCATAAAAGAGAAGCAATTTAGAGGATACAACACCTTAGCTCTGTGACAAATGGCCAAGTAATTTTCCAAAAGCTTCTTTGTCTGTTCCCTTTCCTCCCTTCTATGTGCTGAAACTACTTCAGCATTTGCTTGAATAGCTGGTAGTTTCCCCACTGCAGCAAATGTTTAAAAATTAATCACTTGGGAAAAAAACAAACAAACAAACAACCCCAAGAAATGTAAAAAATAAACAGAAATAAACCGCGAATATCCTAATTTTACAACAGGCAGAAAAGAACACAACCATTGTAAAACCTTGAAAAACAACATACTATGAAAAAAATAAAAAAAAAAATCAGGAAATTCTTTCTGTTACGTTCTTGTGGAGAATTTCTTTGTTTATATTATCCAGCAACCAAAAAAGAGCAAACTTCCACGAAGTAACAGAAATTCAAGACACATGAAGCTAAATTCCACATGTTACAAACTCAACCAAGAACCAACATTCCAAAATCCAAATAAAAACACGAAAAGGAACAAATCTTTTTGGTTCAGATGAAGCAAAGGAGGGAAAGAGAGGTACACTTACATAGAGTTGGTATAAGAGGAGAGGGGTGGTGAACATAAAGAATGCAAATTTCTCTACTTCCAAAGCGTTTAAAGCTCCATTGAAGCAAACCCAAAGCTTTCTCTACAGATTTCCCCACAGCCACGTACACTTTCTCACCATTACTGCTACTGCTACTACAACCACCTTCTTCAACAATACCTGGTAACTGGGTACTCTCCATCCGGTTAATCCCGGCCCGGGAACCTGGCAGAGAAGAGAACCCAGAAAATGATTCCCGGGCCGGCTCGTGGTGAGGCTGCGAGTTTTAGAAGCTCCATATTTTGAGAGGAGAGAGAGAAAGAGAGAGATGTGATGTGTATGCTTTGGTCAGATTTGTTAAGAGTTAAAGAAATAATGTAATCAGAATAAGTGAGATTTTTTGGAAAATGATTGATTTTCCATTCTTTTGCTTTTTATGCGTTTGTTATGAGGAAAAGGAGCCAGCAACATGACCCACAAGGAGAGAGAGAGAGAGAGAGAGATACATGCTTTGGTAGATTACTGATTGGTACGAAATATATAAACCGAGATTGAAGGAGGATTTTGTTTTTTGTTTTTTAGAAGAAAAGTTGACAGGATGACTTTTTAGATAATAAATATTAATTGTAAAATTATCAATAGGATATAAAAATTAAATTTTATAATTTATAATAAATCATATTGATATAAGTACATTGGATTTTCTTATCAAAGGAAAAAGTATGTTGAATTTGATGATTTGAGAAAAAAAAATTTTGTTTATAAAAATACAATGATATAGTGCATTAATGCATGCTTTGCTAAAATCATAATTCAATATTTAGTTCATTTTTTAGGGATTTTTTTATATATGCCGAAAAGCCAAAATTTAGTTCTAGAAGCACAATCATATTCATTGTATTAGTCTTTGCAATATATATATATATATATATATATATATATATATATATATATATAGTAGACAAGTTTAAGCTTTGCTAAAGTCATAATTCAATGTTTAGTGCATCTCTAAGTAATTTTTTTTATATGTGTCAAATTTGTTATTATAAAAAGCCATTTCATAGAACAAGAGTTTAATAAATCTTTTGTTTTTAAATATAAACTAGTAGTTAGTTTAGCTATTTATTTATGCTATACATGAGATGAATTAAAAAGTTAAAAAGTGAAATATAAATAGAGGTTAGTGAGTTAACCTCATTTGAATTTTTTTTTATTATATAAATGAGAGTAAATTGAAGTTAAAAATTTACATCCATTTAATTCTAAATATCCATCTTTCTTAACCCCAAATTAAGAGTTGTAGAATGAAAATATTTTAAGTAATTTATAATCATTAACTTCTTTTTGAGAAAGCCTCCTAAATAAAGTGAAATTCATAAATCTTATTTATACTAATCGTGAACGTGCGCATTATGCGGTATGAATATAATACTAAATTTAATATTTATTTTTATTAAATAATTGTTTTAATTAATTGAATAATTAAAATTACCATATAATAATAATATTTTAATTATTATTTTACAAAAAATTATTATCAAATAAATAAAATAATAAAATAAATTTATATAATTATGTGCATAGTTAATTATAACAAAAAAATTTTTATTGATTCATATTTTTAATCTTATGTGACAATAATTTCAAAAGAGAATTTATTAATCTTAAATGAAATAATTTATGATGATCAATCAAACAAATAATATTAAATATTTCATAATCAAAAATAAAATTAATAAATAATTATAAATATATATGCATATATGAGGTAGTTACAATTATTGACTCATACATTCAATTTTTTATAATTTTAAAAGAAAATCTATTAAACTTGAATGAAGTAATTTATGATATTTTATTATATTGTTGTTTGTCCTTATATATTCAGAATTCCGAACAATCAATATAATTAATTTAAATCTCAATTTCTCAATTAGAATGTTTACTTTTATATTTTTTAAATTTTTGTTCATAATTTTTTTTATATGATTTTAACTTTTTTGTTTAAAATTTTTTACTTTTTAGGTCTTTTAATTCTTTATTTAGATTGTTTGTTTTTCTATATTGCAATTAAGTTTTTTAATCTATGGCAGTTAAGTTTTCTAATCTCCTATTTAGAAATTATTTTTGATATGATAATTTTTAATAACATAATGTAAATTAATGACACATAACTATATTATACACAATTATTTCACAAATGACAAATGATAATTTAAACATAACTTTGAGACCGAAATTAATAATATATATTGATGATTCCATTATATATCTTTTTATCACTGTCTTTTTTTTTTTTTTCACACCCTCTCGTGCAATACCCATGAGAATGAAAATTTTCACTTGTTTAAAAAAGTGGAAGAAAAAGAATACAAAGAAAAATTGAATGATTTAAACATTCTTGAGACACAAATTTATTTGTCTCTAATAAAATTAATTTCTTTTTTATCCTTTAAATAATATAAAAAGTAAAATTCATTTAAATTATAAAAGGTAAAAACATAAACTTAACTTTCAAAGATTTTTAATCATTGTTTTAAATTAGAAAAACATATTTTCTCCTTATTTTCTCTCTCTCAATTTTTCTTCTTTCCAACTAAAATAAGAGATTTCATATTCTCCTATTCTCTATTTTTCATTTTCTCTCTTTACTTTCCTTTCCTCCTTATAATTTTTTCAAACAAATGATATAAATTTCTACATATTTTATTAATTGACACGTCAATTTTTATTTTTCTATTAATCAAAATTAAAAAGAAAAGAATGAAAATTTAAAATTATTAATACTATAAAAAAAATAAAAATACAAAGAGTTTATTGAACTTAAGTAAAATTTTTTACTCTTTATAAATAAAGATATTCTTAAAATAAAGAACATTATTAAAAATGTTCTTATATCTTTAAATGAGAATTATTATAAATATCAAATTAATCACTTTAATACTTTTATGAATTAATCACATAAAAGAATGATGATAAATATATATAAAATGAGTCATATGATAATAAATCTATATAAAAAGAGTGATATTAAAGAACAATTGGCAATTGATTATTTCACAAATAATTTTTTAAAAATTTTTTAAGTTATGATAGAGATTATATTAGAGCGTGCAAACACATTCCATGTTTATCATCCTGAATTTTTGAATATTTGAAAGAAAAAATTTATATTGATGAGACTGAGGCTTTAAGAGTATTTATTTGTAGAAAATAATTTTGTTTTCTATTTTTATTTCTCTTATAAAATATTTTCTATAAAACAGTTTTCTATTTAGAAAGCATTTTCATTAGATAAGAACATAAAATTATTTTCCATTCTGAAAATTAAAAATACGTTTCATTTTATGGTATTTTATTTCAGATTATCCTTTAATTAGTCATTATATTTAGCATTCTCTTGCTCATTTTCCCTTTAAAATCAATACTTTATTTTTAATTATTTCTCTAAATAAGCTTTAAAAAAATTATAGCAAAACAAATATATGAGACATGTAATCTTATCAACTTTGGATTAAATTGAATCACAATGTTCAAATTATGGTAACTCTAGCCAAATAAAAAAAACAAAAAATATTAAAAATGGAATTTGAAGTTGAACCACAATATTCAAGTTGTAAAAAATTTCATGTTGTCTATTTAATTTGTAACAAAAGAAGACAATGCAAAATAAGTTGAGTGTATTTTCTAAATAATAGTTTTATTTTAAAAATTAAAAAACTTATTTTTAGTTTTCTATTTAGAAAATGATTACATTTGAATACAATATTTCAGTTTCTAGTTTTTTTAAAAAGATTTTACAGAAAATGACCTCAATTTTCTATAAATAAATATACCATAACATTCTCGTAAATACAAAATAGAGATGCAAGATTTTATATTATTATATAATTATTCATAATAAATTATAGAATATATCATAAATATTTGAATTAATAATAGTATTTTCTACCACTATTTGATTATTTTGTTTTTTTTACAAGTATAATCTTATCTTTATAAATCATAAATATGGTTTGATAAACTTTTGCATAAATTTTTTTATATCACTAACCATGTGCTCTCTAAAATATTGTTTGAATTTTTTTATAAATTTTAAATTTTAATCATCTACTCTTTTTTTATATTTATTTATATCAAATATTATATCAGTTTTTTCATTATTTATAATCATAATACAGAATTTGGAGTAATCAAATACAATCTTAACGATGCTTATTACTATCAGAGTGATATTTAATTGCTTTAAATTCTATATGTGAGTACTAGAAATAAAGAAAAACGATAAATTTTAATATGATTAAATATATAAAATAAAAGATATTGAATTAAATTCTATAGACAATTAGTTACTTTAAAATCTACACAACAATTACTGAGAATGAAAGCCATAAAAGTTATCATCATGACATTTTTCATATTCAAAAATTAAAAATTATCAGTTTTATACTACTTAAGCAATCGGTAATCTCACTTTATTTCCTCTATAGTTCACTATCTTCACCAATTATTGCGTGTATTTTTTTTTTTCTCAAATGCATCTTGTTAGATGTTTAGATTATCAAACTTAGTAAAAAGATATTAAAATTATACCATAGTTAACAATAATTATTAAGTATCAACATGTTTGTTAAAAAACAAATTATACTGTTATATCAATTTAATTAAAAAATATTAAAAAAATTTATTATTCAAAAGAACTATAAATTTGTATATTCTTAATCCATAAATCAATATATACTTCTATTTTATAAATAAATATTTTATTTTATTCTTAAAAATGTGCTTTTTAGTAAAAAAAAAAACAAAAATAAAAACAAAATATCTTTTGATTTTATGAAATTTTTTATTATAAATGTAGCTACAATGCAACTAAAATGTAAAGACTAACCTAGCAAACTCAAGAATAAGTTTATATTTCAACATGAATTAACTTCAAAAATTAAATATCTTTATTTCAATGATAAAATCCTAAATTGAACAGAGCTAATAATATTGATTGTTCAATTCTTATACTACATAGATTTTTAAGTCATTCTGAGCTAATAATACTGATTCAATTCTTATACTAACATAGATTTTTAAGTGATTCCGTGTTAAAAATTAAATTGAACAAAATTATCTTCAAAATTTTTGAATATATATATATATATATATATATATATATATATATATATATGTAGTGAATTTTTATTTTATAATTCGCTTCATATTTATTTGTTTTTATTATAGTATGCAATTTTATTGAAAATGTCCAAAATCTCTCAATTGATGTATTGCCAAATTGGACCAAGCCAAAAATTTAGAACAATTTAAGACAGATTTTGCACTAGTCAAGTTCTGATTCATTTAATTTACAAGTACTCAATTTTTGTTTCAGTTCCACAAAATTTCCAATTCCTAAACTAAATTGTTTCACAATCAAACATCGAAAACTCAAATATTAATCATTTAAAATAAATTATGAGTCAGAATTTTTTTAAAAAAAAATACTAAGTTTGAGAATTGCTTTATATAAAATGAAGCATTTGATGTGTCAAAGAATCGAGTACTACCTCATAGTTAATGGTACAAAAAGGTTGGAAGTTAATCATATTAGTTGATAATTTTTGCATTGTGTAGTTATAAATTAATATATTATATATATTTATAAATACTATTGAATTCAAATATGTATTATAAAATAATATTTAAATAAATAGTATTTATTTTTGAAATAAATAATATATAGAAATTATTTTTAGTCTTATTTTTTAATTTTTATTGTACAGTTTCTTTTATTTATCTTTTATTTTCTTTTATAATTATTAGATAATATAAGAAATTATTTTTTAGTTGCCTGGTTTACAGTTTTTTAATAATTTTTTATTTTATTTATAATTATTATTAATTAAATAATTTAATATTATAATTTTATTATGTGTCAAATAATTAGATTGATAAATATATTTTTATCTTAAATAAGTTATGATATATATATATATATATATTGATTTTTGAAAAAAATTATCAAAATATTTATGGTCATTTTTCAATTTAGTATATTATAATTATGATGAGTAATTTGTAAGACAGCCGCTAATTAGACGTCCTTAATAGTATATAGTCACACTAAGTGCTTTTTTACTTATTTATTATTGATATATGTGAATTTTAAAAAGTAACAATCAATATGTTTAAAACACCTATACAAAAGATTTAAATGTAATATTGTGAATGGACAACAACTGCACGATTAATTTCGAAAACGTTTCATTTCCAAAATTTCACAGAAACTTCTCGAAAATATTTCAGATATATTTTCATAAAATAGTAAAATTGAAAATTCATTTCTGAAAAAGTGTTTCTCAAACAAAAAAATAAGAAAAAATATTTATAACTAGTTAAGAATAAAATGACTTATTAAATTTCTAAATAAGAAAATAATATTAAAACAAAAATTTAAAAATCCATTAAATATCTAAATAAGAAAGTAAGATTAAATTAAAATTTAAATACAGTTAAATTTCTAAACTATTTAGGATTAATTATTATTAATAAATTGTAAACATTTATTTTTTATATTCTGGAAAACATAATTTGTTATTTTTCTTAAGTTTTTATTTTTAATATTTATTGATAGTAAATTATGTTTGAAATAAATACTATTATTAAACATTTGTATACAATATTAGTATTTATAAATTTCCTTATATTTTTAATATTTATATATTTATCCTTAAATTTTTAATATTTTTATGTTTCACCCACATTTCTGTTTCCTATATTTTTAATAAATATCATTTCCATTTCCATTTCCAGAAGCTTCATTAAGTAGATGGAGCAGGTAAGAAAAGCATTACACTTGCACAAGGAGTGGAAGGATTATGAGAGCATTGTCAAAAAAGTAAGAAGGATGATGAAAACATTGAAATTGGATGGTCCATGTAAATTTATTGAATATATTTTTTTATTCAATTTTTATAGGGTCATTAAAAACCTAATAGTCTTAAAAAAATTATTTTAAAATATTTTTAGTTAAAAATTCATTGATGATTCGATTTTATAATAATAAACAGAAAAATTATTAGAAAAAATTTAATATAAATTAATTATGCCCCATACATCAAGATCTTTGTGTTTCATATCCAATAGCACCCTATCAAGAAACCTATAATTTAGTGAAATTAAACTTGGACTCTGAAATTTTAAATTTGAATATAAGTCAAATTTAAAAATAATAAAAGAAATCTAATAACATCCTTAATAGTTAAGAAAAGGATTTTGTTTAATAAACAAAGGGGTAGTGAACATGAAGGGAAAAGAAAGCGCTAGGATACTATGTTTAGAATCAACATTTGAAATTTTGTCTACCTATGTTTAATGGTTTCATTTTCACCCATAAGGAGTCTTCTAATAATTATAAATATCTTTATGAATAAAAAAAGCTCATTATTTCTGAGTGAGAGCTCAAAAACATGTCATAATTTTTTTATGCATGTATTTCCAAATAATTTAAAGGTCAATAAATATATAAATTTGTATTATATCCCGAATAAATAAAATAACATAAATACTTTTCTTTTCCTTTCTCTTAAATATTCTCTTTATAATTTTTTTAATTGTGACTTTTCTTTTTTTGTTATTTACTTTAAATAAACTCAGATATGATCATTCAATGACAATCTACTATTTTTTTTTTCTTTTCTTAATGTGTTTGTTATGTTTAGTCTTCCTTTTGTGGCATTGAATTTTCTTTGTGTGGTTTTCTTTCTTTTTCTAGGGTTTTTTTTTTTTTGGAACCATTTTGGGGGTTTTCTCTTTATGGATATTTCTTAGATATCATTTAATGGAAAGTGTATATATAGAATTATTGTTAATCTGATACACATGATAAATTTGATATTCTAAAATGCTATAACATATCACTTGAAAAAATTTTGAAGCATCAAAATTATTCAAAACGATACAAAAATAAAGGAATTCTAAATAGGTTAAATCATAAATTTTTATTATTAAATTTATTGATTATAGATGTCATATGATTATTTACAAGATTGAATAATATTATATATATATATATATATATATATATATATATATATATATATATATATATATATATATATATATATATATTCACTTGTCATTTTTTGAGGCTGGAATCAATTAATAAATAGAAGTGTTTAAATTTAAATTATAAGTATTTTAATTAATATAACTTTTTAACGTTTAAACTTTAATGGCAAGGAATTCAAAATTATAGCTAACATTGATATATCCAAGGATCAATTTTTAACTATTTCACAATATAAAACACCAATCGGACAAAAATCAAAAGAAGAAAACATAATTAATAGGTAACAAATCTATACTATATATAAAGTGACTAATTATATGAAAAAAAATTTGAACATAAAAGGGTAGAAAATTTTTTTAAATTGATGATGATAATAATAATAATAATAATAATAATCTTAATTTACAAATTTTAATTGAATGGATAATATTTTTTTATATAACTAATTATTATTTCAATCTTTAAAATTTGTAATATTTGAAATCTATAATATATTATTTATAAAAATGACTAATTAGGTAAACTTTGCTAACATAAAAGGGTATAAACTTTTTTAAATTGATAATGATAATTTTAAGTTATAAATTTAAATTGAATTATAGAATTAATTATTATTTCAATCTTTGAAATTTATAATTATTTAAAATAATTAAAATAAATGGATATTATTTTAATATTTGAAATTTGTGGTTATTTGAAATAATTAGAATAATGGATAAAGATGTTTATATCTTTAAGTTAGTGTTATTTTATTTTTAAAATATTTTAAAATTAAGATAATATAATTTAAATTTGGATCCATCATACTTGTGTAATGATACGAGGATAGTTTATAAAATTTTTTATGAAAATGTCATATATACTAAAATAATCATGGTGCAACATGCAAAACAATAAATATTATTAATAAGAATTCTTCTCTTTCAGCTAAAAATAAAAGATATATTTTTAATTTAAAAAAATATTTATTGTACACTTATTATTTATCATGACCATCAATAAAATTCAAAGTCAAATAATACTAAATATTGAAGTTTATTTACATAAAATAATTTTTATATGGACAGTTATATGTAGCATTATCTAGAGAGATTTCAATATTTACTATAAAAATTTGTGTGCAATCTCACAAAATTTATACTAGAAATGTAGTTTACAAAGAAAATGTTTCTCTCGTAAAGGTAAAATTTTATTATATATTAAAATTTTTTAAAAATATTTATAAATATAAATATTATGGTAATATTGTTTTGACATTTTAATTATTACAGTGAATATGTATATTGATAATGATGGGCAATGGAAATATCTTTTTTATTTTTTGATATTATTTATTTAATTTTTATGTTAATTTTATATATCTCTTGTTTAGTTTTTAAATTCAATATTTCATTATTTTGTCTTAAATTTAGTTTTCATTCACTTATTAATAAAACTTATATTAAAATTTATTTTATATATATTCTCAAATTTTTTAATTATTTATAACTTTACACCACCAGAATAGTTTATAGATCAAATTGGCCTTTAGTTCATATGAAATTCAGCCATGATTGTTTACACTGATCCGTGATCTTTAGTGGTGCTCACAATCTAAATTGTACAATTCAGCAAATACTTTTCTTTTCTTTTTCTCTTAAATATTCTCTTTATAATTTTTCTAACTATGAGTTTTTTTGGATAAAATATTATCATTCATTCAATTTAATAGTTATACGACATTTACGATCCAAATTTTGATTAAAACTAACACAATTATTAGAATAATTCAACTTAATACTTAGAATTTCGTCCACATGTCTCCAAAATTATTTTGATGTCATAGCATTATTTTGAATAAAGCTCCTTAACAAACTTGTTGTAAAATCTTGAAAAATCATAATTATCATAAAAAGTATATTAATAATATTTCAAAATCAATAAATACTATTTTTTTTCAATAAATATAAGGCAATACTCATAAAAGAGAATAAGATATCCATAAAAAGGGGGGAAAAGATATCTATAAAGGAGAATAAAATATCCACAAAAAATATAAATCTCCATATAATAAATAAAAGAAAAGCCAAAAACAAATCTATCAATATAATGACATATGAGTTTATTTAAAGTAATAAATAATAAAAAGATGAAAGAAAAGAGAGAGATAACCACTAGTTGAACAACGATAGCCCCAAACTAAAACTATTAAAAAAAAATCCTAAAGAGAAAAGTGAGAGAAAACCTTGGAGAGAAAGAGAGAAACTCAACTCATGAGTTTTCATTTTTCATTATTTACTTTAAATAAATTCATATTCAATCTCTACTATTGTTTTTCTTATTTCTCTTTGTGTGAATTTTTTTAATATGTGTTTGTTATATTTAGTCTTCTTTTTGTGGAATTGAATTTTCTTTGTATCGTTTTCTTTCTTCTTCTTGGGGTTTTCCCTTTCTATATAGATATTTCTTAGATATCATTTAAAGGAAAGTGTATATTAGTTTGAAATTATTGTTAACATGATACATATAATAAATTTGATATTTCAAAATGTAATAATATATCACTTGAAAAGATTTTGAGATATCAAAATTATTCAAAAATTATGCAAAAGGAATCTTAAATAGGTTAAATCATAAATTTTATTATTAAATTTATTAATTATAGAGGTCATATATATATATATATATATTGACTTGTCATTCCTTGAGGTTGGAATTCAATTAACAAACAAAAGTGCTTAAATCTAAATTATAAATATTTTAATTAATACAACTCTTTAACATTTAAACTTTTGTGATAAATCAGTTCAAAATTATAGCTAATATGATGAAAATTAATATATCTAAGTATTAATTTTTAAATATTTGACATTATAAAACACCAATCTGATACAAATAAAAAGAAAACAATATAATTAATATATAACTAATAAAAATAAAAAGAATATTATTAGCCATTTAATGGTTAACATATTGGGAATGAAAACTATAGTAATTATATGGATTAATTACTATAAAGCTCCTATGATTTACTATAATTAACTAAGTCATTCTTTGATTTCTTTAATCTCAAATAAAAATACTCTTAAAGATTGTTTTGTTACACTAAAAACTTTCATGAAATTCATCCAAAATATTAATAATACTTTGAATTTTATCTCAAATATTCATTTTATATCACTCTCTCTTGTTATATTATGTTTCATCTCCACATTAAAAAAAAAAAAAATTCTTCAACTGTTTTGCGAACTCATTTTGCTCTCAATATAAAAATATAACAATAATTGTTTACACCAATCCATAGTCCTTAAAGAAATATTATGGTGGTCATAATTGAAATTATAGAATCCAACAAAAATTAATTACACAAAACATTGCTTATGTATTATATTTCTTAACAAACAAAATCTAAAAAAAATAATAAATCAACCAAAAAAAAAAAGTTAAAATACTACTACCTAGAAGCCAATGTGTAAAACTTATTATTTGTTCATTAAATGCTACTACATAAAGCAAACAATACTACTACACAGTCTGGATATATTGTCCCGCCTGACGTGGCACTTGTTTACGATCAATGTTGAAAGAAAAAAGGGAGAAACTAAAATCCCTAAAAGAATGAAATCCCCAAATTCACTAATCTTCCTGTGCTCTTCCTCCCAATAAGTGGGTCGAGAGAGAAGTTCACCATGGAATACATCTTCATGTATGATTTTCTTTGTTCTTGTCAAAGAAATGTGTAGTTGAAATATCAAACAAGAAACAATATTGTTATATTATTATCAGAAAACATAAATATTATTATATTATTATTAGAAACCCACAAAACAAACAACCAAAAGAAAAAAAAGAAACAGATTTTTGAAGTGGACAATGTAACTCATTATTTTCGTTGAATAAAACAAATAAAGATTACCTTCTATTCAGACTAAGTTTTGAAACAACAAAATTCTGTGAAAACCAATATATTTTAGTTGTGCATTATTGCTACTAAAATTGATTGATAAATGTCAAGAAAGAAAAACAAGAGAGGAATTGTTAACGTGAGGAATAAGTTTAAGATATTTTAGGTGAGTTGTTAACGTAATGAATAGGGTTAAGATATTTAAGTCATAAAAAAGAATGAAAAGATTATTTAAGTAATTTTGCCACAAGGTAGGTTATAAGGCAAGACAATACAACTCGTGTATATTGTCATGCCTTATAACCCGCCTGGGGTAGCACTTGTTTATAGTCAACGTCAAAAAAAAAAAAAAAAAAAAGGAAAAGAAAAAGAAGGAGAAATTGAAATCTCTAAAATAATGAAATCCCAAAATTTACTAATCTTCCTATGCTCTTCCTCCCAAGGCATGGGTCCATGAGGAGTTTACCGTGAAGTATACCACCAAGTATGATTTCTTTGTTCTTGCCAAAGAAATGTGTAGTTGGAATATCAAACAAGTACAAATAAGGTTTGCTCATCAGTAGTATCTTGATATCATTAAGGCTTAAACATGCAATTGTTTCATTTTCATTTCTTGGTATTGAATTGAATAATGCTTTTACCACTAAGTGAAACTTTCATTTGTTTTACATTTTGGCTGGTCTGAAAATTATGGCATCTAAATGTTTATCTTCCTTTTGTTTATTTTAGGTACTTTATATTATCTCCGCTGCATATCTTAATGCATCAATAGTTGTTGTTATGTTTGTGGTGAGGAAACCAATGCATTATGGAATTAGTTCTTTGTAATTTTTATGAAAGAATTTGATATGTCCATATATCAATGTTAGATAACAAAAAAGAATAGTTCACTGAAATTATGATTTATGTGAAAACTTTAGTTATAATATTACAGATAATAATTTGAGCTTTATAATATATATTCAAGTTATCAAATTTCAATTGATAATTTATGTGACCGTTCCTAAGTTTGCTAACTCTATCAAAGAAAATAATAAGAAGTCGGCATTGGCTTACTTAGAGAAAGGAAATTTATTCTAGTCGAGGGGTATGCTCATATTTCTTTGTTTTATTGTTGTTATATATTGTTGTATTAAGTCTAGATCACTGGGTTGTAGAAATTTTACATAATAGTTGAATAACATTTAAGGCTCTAATTCACCGCGGATCACCTATATGGATTGGGATTGTTACTGATGAGATTCCAACCTTATTTATATACAATAAACTGAAAAATATTAAGTGATCCATATATACTCAATTCAACTAATTAAATCTTAATCCTAAGCTAATTTGAATATGATTGCAACATGAAATATTGGGTCTAGAAATTTTAGAAAAATTATTTTTGTTTCATAGGTGAGAGTCCAGAGATAATCACACAGGTAAATGATCCAAAATCAACAATATGCAATGTAACTCAAAGCTAATTGGTATGCTTGTTTTAGGAAAGCATCATCTTCGAGAGATCAAAGGTTAGTTCCATTTGTAACTAAGAAATTTTCAAAAATATTCATTCTGTATTTTCTTTTTGAATACCACTTTAATGCAATTACATATTTACCTTCTAGACTCACTAGCTCATACATGCACATTTTTCATATGCTATTTTGCCTAAATTGACTTTTCTAATCTTTTAATGTGTTATACTAAAGGATATTGACACTAACAAATACTTTTGTAGGACTTTACTAGTAAAGGTAAGCTATTATTGAATCCAATCTTAAGAATTTTTTTTTAAATTATTTCACTCATTTTTATATCGTGGGTGGACTTAAGATTAATTGCTTGTTTGTGGTTGATGGTGCAAGTAAAGCAAGATTTAACATTGTTGTACTACCATGTGGTGCCAAAAAGTCCTTGATGGGTGTTTTTGCAGCAAGCCAAATAAAGCAAAGTTGCCTTGAGCCTTTCGGTTATAGTTGTGATCAACCATATGAGTTGAACAAGCTTGTGTTTTCATCTTCAAATTTTAGCAGTAACATCAAATTTGAAAAACAAAAATTCTTGTTCGAACGAATTAGGATTCTGTTCATAGAACAATTTTTACTGGAATTGAAGCTTTTTTTCTCGATCTAAAAAGAAAATCAGGATCACAAAATTTATATCAAATACCAATGTACTTGATGTTTATAATTTGTTCTATTATTTTGTTTGGCTTTTGGTTTAAGTTTAAGCAATTAAAAAACAATAAAAATGAAAATAGTTACCAATCCCAAAAAAAAAAAAAAAGCAAATTATCAATTAAATCATTTATTTTTGCAAATGCAACATTGTCAAGGGGGACTAACAAGCTGAAAACATCAAGTTTTAAACCCAGCTGAACATAGTCTTAAATGGTTCAATACAAAACAAACACAACAATAGCCTCAAAGTGAACTTAGAAGACAAGACAAAAGTAGCACCAACAACTATTAACCCATACCAATAGCTAGGGGCAAATATTTGAATAAATTCAATAATACAATTATAAAGGAGGTTGTTGACCAATATTTGGAGCAAAAGAAAATGCAATTCCCTACAAATAAGGTGAACAATAAACATTTAAACACTAATTTCAATTTAACATATGTATCTAAGTCATTATTGATATGTTAAATTACCAAGTACTTACCTATAATAAATTTGGAATAAAGTTTTGCATCTGACCATCAAATGTAGCAAGTCTTTGTATATCATATAGAGTTGGATAACCCTGTAAATTTAAATTTTTACAATATCATTTTAGGGAGTATAAAATTTAAAGAAAAATAATGACTTTTATACAGTTAGTTTTATTTTAATTACCTATGATGACTTCAGGCCATGATCACCTCTCAAAAAGCTAGGTAAATAAGTTTGAAAGTATATAAATTAATATAATGAGAAAAATGCTCTTAATGTTTCAAACATTAAAGATATATGATTATAACAAATATTACACTTACATTTTCTGTAGACATAGTCCCATTAACCATATGCTGCAAGTTTAAAGAAGATGGACCAATCAAATGATGATCTTCCAATCATTTGATGTCATCTGCCCATTTGAAAAAAAACCATATGTACTAGATAGCAATGTATAGTTAATTTCAAAATAAAATCGCCATTGAATTCACACTCGCTTGGGTTGCCATTTTACTAAATATTTGTGAAGACAATTGCATAAGCAAGACATCATTGTATTCTTTTTTTTTTTTTTTTTTTTTTGCATTCCTTTTACTTGTGAGAGTTTAGATTAGCTTAAATATCTAAAGAAAAGTGATGTTAGAGCATTTAGGAATAAAGGGACATGCTTACCTTTTTATTTAATTTACTTGAACTATTCTCATTAACTTGCTTACTCTATTTCTTCTCTTTAAGATTTTAAACTACTTGCTCTAATTTGGAAATCCTTCTCTTGGTTGGAGGATGACCTTTTTTTTTTGGGTAATTAAAGGACTCGATACCTTATTTTCCTTCACAGGTAGTTTCATTTTGCCCTTGAATGACATCCTGTAAAGACAATGACCTAACTTTAGTAGATTTATTACCCATACATGTAGGTTCATTACCAACTTTAGCCTTTAACTCTTGCATGTTTTTCATTACGATATCATATTTTTCTTCATTATCTACAGTAAGAGTAGCAATTTCATGGAACTCATTACACATTTTTTCACATCGTAATGCTTCTGGACTACAATCATTATAACTACTTTTAACAAAAATGTATTTGCACTTTACATCCTTCGTCTATCTTCATAAATATATTTAGATGAAACTTCTGTCACTTTTCTTATGGTGAGTACAAATAAAGCATGCCTACATAAAATTCCTCTAAAATTGAATAAATGACACTTGTAATTAACTTCAAGCTTAATTTCATTAAACAAAACTGTAAAAATTATATCCTTCCTCTTGTCTCCAATTTTCACATCTTTTGTAACTTCATATATATATATATATATATATATATATATATGCAGCCATTCTTTTTAATGATAGATGGATGACAATAGAATTTTTCCCTCAACTTCTCTTGAAATTTTTTAAACTTTTCATTTGTATAAACTTGTTGAAATTATTTTTCAATTTCATAGTTACTTTTGCATTCATACGAGGAGTTAAAAGAGAAATAATATGACCAATACTCTTTCTCTACTTTACCTTTTAATGCATTATCATATTCTTTAATAACTTGCTTTAAAATAGTTTTAGAGTTGACATGTCGATCCATACTTTCATTGCATTGTGTGGTAGACATACCTGCCTAAAATGAGCCTTTCACATATGCTGGAATCCCACAATGTCATCCATTGTACAATCCTCCCAATAATTCATTCTCATAAAGATTATAACTTTTAACCATTATTGTCCATCCTTTTTCAAACTCATCTTTTGTTAAAGAATCATAAACAACCATTTTCAAAACACTCTTGATTTCATTGTATTTAGAATAACCTCTTAATTTTTCAAGAACATTTTTCATAATATGCCACAAGCATAACCTATGTCAAACTTCAGGAAATACTTTCTTGATTGCAGTTTGCATAGTTTGACATCAGTAATTATCGCTTTTGGAGGACAACCTGAGATGCATTGCAGCCATGACTAAAATAACCACACAAACAATTCAGTATCTTCATAAGTTAACAATCCATATCCTAACAAAATAGATTGCCCGTGATTATTTACTCTTACAAAAGGAGCAAAAGGCATATCATACTCGTTAGTAAGATAAGTTGTATCAAATGTGACAAAGATGGATGACAATTTATGTCGTGTCATGTTTAATTATGTCGTGTTAAGACACGTGTATAACAAAAAAATGTTCAACCCAAATATAATCTATTTAATAAACCATGTCAAAATCCTTAACTCTAACATAGATATGTTTATGAAATAGATTACATGACACGACCTGTATAATCCATTTAATTAATCATGTCACTAACGTGTCATGTCACAAAAATATATATTTAACCTAAAAACATATAAAATTTAAAAAAAAAATATTTAATTTTTAACAAAAAATATTTATATATTGAGAAAATAGAGATTAAATATTAAAAATCTAAACAAATTTAAAGTTGAATTCAAATTTTTTTTATACATAAACATATTTATTTAAACTATACTTAAACATGCATCTTTGTGTCATATGTTACATGTTAACCCATTAGCTCAATTATATAATTATGTTTAATCATGTTTATTGTGGATTAGGTGGATCAAACCATTTAAACCTACTTTTTCACTGTGTCATGAATGAATTGATTCGTTTATGATCCAAACTTGTTTAGGCCAAACTCAAACCCGTTTAACTACGTGTAATATCATGTCATTTAAGTAGGTCATTTTAAAAATTGTCAACCTTAATGATGACATCTCCAAAACCCTCATGGGCTTCTCTACTCCTTCCATCAACCTAAAACAAGTTCTTCAATCGGCAATCATCATCAATGTCTGTCAAATAAAAAATTTTGATATGCTATTGTGTCTCTTATTCTAAGTCTTTTTCTCCTTTCTTTCTCTATATAGTATCGACATTCTTTTTTGCCAAATGTTAGATTCTCATATCCACCTACTTGAATGACAAAGGAATGATGATTCTTACTCACACTTATTCTTGCTTGATCATGTATCTTAAGCCTTCTTTTTACATGTTCATCTTTCTTGTTGCATCTAAAATGCCTCGCTTTTCCTAAAGTTAATTGATGATCATGATCAAGTGCAATAATTGTCACTTCAATACCTCTATTAAAACACACCTACAATCTTATTTTGGCATTACATCCACTCTTGGTTGATAGCTTGGATTTGAGAATATTTTTTTGAATTACCTGTATGTTTCTTACTTTATCACATAGAAGAGTATAATATTTTAAATTTCCATAAGCTCCTCACTTTAAAGTTCTATTGAAAATTCCGAATCCCTTTTGCTTTGCATAATTTGAGTAGTAAGCAAAAACTTCTTCTAGACAACATTCCAACCTTAGGTTCTTCGATCAATTCCTTACCAATTTGTATTTGCTCAGTTTTGTCACTATGGTCGCCATCACCTTTGTTTGAAAAGCTATCCACATCCATGGTCATAGTTGATTCATGCATGTTTCTTATGAAAAAGAAAATAATAGATTTTAAAATCTAAGTTAGCAATTTAGGAAAAAAAAATCTTTGCTTTTGATTGCATATCCTACTACAATACCAATTTCAAATTTTTTTTTTTAAAAAAAACAAACTCACATTGAACATCTAAGCGTAAAACCCTAAAAATATAACTAAATAATTAAAATTTAACAACCCCAATTTGCATCATATATATGAAAAATCAAACAAAACATAAATATTGTTATATCATTATCAGAAAGCCACAAAACAAACAACCAAAAAGAAAAAAAAGAAACATATTTTTGAAGTGGACAATGTAACTCAAAATCATCATTGAATAAAATAAATAAGATTACTTGCATTCAAGACTAAGCTTTGAAACAATAAATTTTGTGAAAGCCAATATATTTAGTTCTGTATTGTTGCTACTCAAGAAAGAAAAAGAGAGGAACTGTTAATGTGAAGGGTTGTTAATGTGATGAATAGGTTTAAGATATTTAAGTCATAAAAAAGAATGAAAAGGTTATTTAGATAATTTTTCCATAAGGTGGATTATAAGGCGGAATAATATATACAGGTTGTGTAGCATTATTCAAAAGCAAATGTGTAATCTTATTATTAAAAGTTTTTAAAATCAAAATAAAAAGGATAAAAACAAATAAGAAGACAAAGAAAAAAGAAAAAAAAAATTTAGGTTGTGAAATCCATGGCCAATAATTCTGTGGCCAAATAATATTAAAGCCAATAAAAACCATGGTATGCTCTTTTTTAGTTTTTACATATTAACTTACCTTTAAAATGAAGGAGTTTCCCTTTTCCACTGCGATATTTACTTTTATGTTACAAGAATTCTTCAATAAAAGAAGGATTAAATATTTTGTCACACTTAAAGTTTTCATATTATACATTTAGTCCTTCATTTTCACATTTTATATTAAAAAGTCCTTATATTTTTATTTTATTAACCAAAGGTCCTGTTAAATTTTGTGTTAATTTAAAAAAACCTATATGGCCCTTATTCTATATTTTAATTTTCATTCTCTTCCCATTATGCCGAACCACTGCCAAAATCATCATACTCATTTCTGCCATAAAACAATCAATCAATTAAGACAAATTTTCAAAATCTAATTTTCTTTTATAAATTAATTTCAAACAACCAGATATCTAATGCTTTTTAAAGTATTAGGAAACCATAAAAGGAAAAGTTGATCCCTGGAGTAGTTCGTTAGCCCTAGATTCCAACCTTTGGGAATTCATCTCCTGGAATCAACAATTGAAGAACTTGACCTCAAAGAAACTTTCTCTAGTGAAATTCTTATGTGCTTCAATTCATGTGTTAATACTAAACTGACAGCTGAAAGAAACAAGTAAAAAGGAAAAAGAGAGACACAAAGATGGCCTATTGAGGGGGCGAAGAGTCCATAGAAAGAATGTCATTTCTTTCTTCTTTACATTTTCGTTATCCACCAGATCCGTCTATAACATCAACCATAATTTGATTCCCAATCACGAAATCGATTCCACCATGGAAGCAAATGCAGGGCATGGTGTCTAGGTCATACCAGAGGAATGAGTTGGTCCAGATTCGCCATCAACCATAATCGTCGTTTTCATGGAGTTTGGAAATTGGGTGGTGGGTCTTTTTTATTTTTTATTTTTGGCTTGTTTTTTATCTATTTGTTGGCTATGTGAAAGTAAGTTTTCAATTGGATTAGTTAGTCATATTTTGGTATTAATATTTTCAATTTAATATTTATTTTCATTGTCAACGATTTATTTTTCCTTGGCATGTGTTGTCATCTTTTTATCTAAGCAATTTGCGTGACAGTGTGTTTTGAGATTGAAGTTTCAATCTTTCTGGGTCTTTTAGTCAAATTCATTGTAGATTGATTTATGATTTTATGATTTAAGTTTTTCAGTCAATTTAGTTTTATTTTTATTGTTTGACTGAAAGCTGAATAGTCTCTTGTGGAGATATCAGTGTTATATTAATGATTTTGATTACTGAATCTTTTTAGTTTTGGAAGAGAAGTGAAGAAGGGGGAGAGAAAAAAAGGTAATTTTGATATTTTAAATCATAAATTTTAATTGATTCACTTTTTAGTTTGACAAACATAAATTGTGTTAAAAATGGAAGAAAGGTTGTTAGAGTTTAAAATTGAAGGATATTTTCATATAATGTACAAAAGTGAAGGACTAAGTAGTATAATGTGAAAAAATCTAGGGATTAGTGTATTTAACCCATAAAAAATTTGATTTTTTATTAAAACAATAAAAAAAATAATTTTGATTTTCCCTTTTTAGTTGAAAATAGTTTGACTATTATAGAATGTTGTTAACGCAACATGATTCGAAGAGCAAAAAAAGAAAAAAAAAAAGTAAATAGAGCTAAGATTAGTGACTGTAAGAAAAAATAGTAACTATATGAGTATTCTGGTCTTAAAAAAAAAAACTTTTTGCCCTTTTAGTTTTTTTTTTTTTTCATTTTACTAATAAAAAATGAATTTTTTTTAACAAAAAGAATTTTTGGTATAATGAAACAATTATTAAGAAACATTTCATATGAAATGAAAAATTAAATACGACTTAATTAATTGTAAAGGGTTTGATTGCATTTATATGCACACTTTTCACTCTTCATAATCAAATGTTATTAGTCACATTGGGGACATTAACCTTTAGTGTTTAACAAATTCCAATCATACTACTATATCAACTATGATTGAGGAGTTTGTTACTGGAGCAGCCTTCCTACTAGTTTGAGTTGCAATATGAAAGAAGAGTTTATGGGAGTTTCAATATTTCATGGCCCCATCAAGTTTTCATTTACTTTTTAAAAAATAAAATTTCAATTTGCTCTATAGTAAGGTGATATTGATAGTAACACTCTTTGCTAAAGTATCATAGTTGTACAATACTATTAACTTATTAATTTAATGAATCAGATGCAATCGAGCTAATAATTTTGAGTCTCTTTAGCTAGGGCCTGCAATGCTAGAAGGGATTGTCTTGAATCTCTTTAATTAAAGCCTAAAAAATAAGAAAAGCTTAAAAAGGAAGTCTGATCTTATACTGGGTATCTATTTTGATAGTTAAATTAGCTAGATGCTTTGAGAGAGTAACTAAGCAAATGAGATTAAGGCTGAACATGGTTTTTGGAGTAATTGAACCAAATTGGAGACTTGAATTGATATTGGCACTGAACTTAAAATAATATGTAGTGCCTTTATTCAATACGAAATGGGATAGATTATTCTTGTTAGACTAAATGAGCACGAGTCATCATTCTTGAAATGAATGACTATAGATGAGCTAAAGAGCCAAACATGATAAATAAAAATGGATGACTTGATCTTATTATGTGATATTGATTTGATAAATGTCGAACTGAGCTTACACTAAGCAAGGCTAGCCTCACCTATAATTAGCTAGCATAGTATCACCTATTATTACAAATGACCTAAGTAGCGAATCTACTCGTGATAAAATTATAATAATAAATTTTAAATAAATTTAATTTTTTTATTAAATAATTAATTATATAAATAATTATTAAAATTTAATTATTATCTTATAAAAAAGATATTATCAAGTAAATAAAATAAATTTCTCAAAACTTATAATTATGTATGAATTTAATTGTAATAAAAATTTATTTATTGATTTATACCGTTAATTTTATGTAATATAATTTTAAGAGAAATTTATTAAACTCAAACGAAACAATTTTTAATAATCAATCAAAAAATAGCATTAAGTATTTCATAATTAAAAATAAAATTAATTAAGTATTTCATAATTAAGAATAAGTTAATAGATAATTGTCAACTATATATACGTATATGAGGTAATTATAACAAAAAAATTATCTATTAATTTGTACTTTTAATCTTGTGTGACATAATTTTAAGGTCAAATTTATTAAATTTGAATGAAATAATTTTTAGTAATTTATTATACTGTCATTTGGTCTTATATATTTAGAATTTTAGATAATTAATGAATTAATTTAAATCTTAATTTCCTATTTAAAATTTTTATTTTTTAGATTTTTCTAATTTCTTATTCAGAATATATTCATTTTATGTTTAAATTTTTTATTTTTTAGATTTTTAAAATTTTTTGTTTAGAAATAGTTTAGAAAGGTTTTCTTTTTTAAATTTTTCTAATTTTTTTTTTAAAATATTTTTTATATGATATTGACTTTTTATTCATAATTTTATTTTTAAAATTTTTAAATTTTAATTTTTAATTTAAAAAGTTTTTTTTTTATTATGATTGTTGAGTTTTCTAACTTCATATTTAGAAATATTTTTTTTGTATGACAACTTTTTATAACATAATATAAAATAACAACAATAGACAGTACTATACATAATAGTTTGACAAATGGTAAACAATGATTTAAAATTAATAGTTTGACAAATGGTAAACAATGATTTAAAAATTAACTTAAATACTAAAATTAATAATATATATGATTATTTCATTGATTTTCATTTTCATTAATTGCAAATTATTAGTAATCTCATATTCATTGATTTACGAAAATAATAATATTTTTTGGCTTGAGTTGATCAGTATTTAATGCAGCTTAATGGCTATAAAAACCTAATCATACCCTTCCATTAGTATTACAGGAAAAAACTAATCACTGGCTATAAAAAATTAATCATATCCTTCTATTAATATTAGAGACAAACAAGATACCTATTTGCATATTTCCTTTATTTCTTATACCATTTCTTTATTTTATTGCATCATTTTCCTTCATTATTACACTAATTTTTTTTTCTTAGAGCCTTATTGTCTTTAATTTTTTTTTTCATATTAGTGAGCAATAATAAATATTGTTTTCCTTCAAACTCCTAATGTAAAATTTTTAACATTCAAAATTAAAATTAACAGAGAGTTTTCAATTTTATTTTCTTTGACAATGGAAGATTAATATAACTCTTTGATTGATATAAGAGTTATTAACAAAATAAAAGCTAATATATTATAATAATATTTATCTGATTTCCTATACAACTTGTAAATAGGAATGTTGAGTTAAGCTAAACTTGGATTTCCTTTCCTTGTTCAGCAAATATTGAGTTGCATGTCTCCTGATCTGCATTTATAACAAGCTTTTTTTAACTTTCGTGAAATGAAATAATTTTATTTATAGAATTAACCTTTTCAGTTTTATGCATTAAGAATTCTAATTTCACTACAAGTAATTCTTAAATAAAATCCCATTTTTATATAGAAAATAATTCTTTAATT
The DNA here is from genome assembly GCA_949677035.1 of Omphalea diandra. Taxonomy (NCBI): domain Eukaryota; kingdom Viridiplantae; phylum Streptophyta; class Magnoliopsida; order Malpighiales; family Euphorbiaceae; genus Omphalea; species Omphalea diandra. Next base: position 58,097 of record CATIWR010217964.1, read on the forward strand.
AATCAAAGAATATTTTCCAAATTAAAAAAGTCAATTAAATTTGATATTTGAACAAGTTATTCACCATTCATAGTGTGTGTGTGTGTATATATATATCCATTTTTTATAATTTTATTTTTTCTTCAAAAAAAAGTTGGTTGATAGAAATATATTAATAATGAAAGAAGAAGCTAATATTATGGTTGAGAATATAAAAACTTTAAATTCAATAAATTTCATGCATTGAGAATTTGAATTTTAAATTTCAAAATTAAAAGTCTACTATAAAAATCAATTAACAGATAATACTGTAAAAATATAAAATATTTGATGATAATATTACATAGTTATCCCCATTGATCCTCATTTATTACGGATCAACTTGATCCTTATAGCATTACTTTTAAGAAAAATAATATTTTTTTTAATACTACTATCTCCATAGCCGTGATTATAAGACCACTTTGAGTTTGAGATACTCATAGTTAAGGTTGTTTACCCCTTCGAAAGAGTGTGGTGTAGTGCTATTAAATAATTCCTCTGTAGATTTACGCATATTAAGAAAACTATTAAATAACCTTGAAGATGAACAAATATACCATTTATATATTAAAAAAAATCTAACAAATAGCTTCAATATTAGTGATGAGAATAAAATTGAAAAAATGTAATAAATAATGCATAAAAATCATAAAATGACAAATTTCTAAAATGACTATTATTGTGAAATGAAAAAAGTATTAAAAATATTCTATTTATTAAAATATTTTTATTAATTTATACTCTATCTTTTTTTTTTATGTGATATTAGCATGCCTTATAAAAATTTTGGTGGCCTTTCACAATTCCAATTCTTTGTTATCAATATTGAAATTTTCATTTTTCTCTTTAATTGTTTCTTTGAAAATTAGTATGCCATTGAAATTGCAATATTTTTTTTAAAAAAATTAACGTTAATGTTAAATTGTATTAATTTATAAAATCAAACAAATATAAATATAATTTAACAAGCAAATATATTTTGACTGTTTATATAAAAATGAAAGAAAAAGTTTAAGTTCTTATAAATTTAATTATGATGAAATTAAAAACATATTATTCTTTCACTAAGTATGAGTAAAAAAATTAATAAAAGAGATAAATGAAACCTTAAGAAGTAACAAAAACCAAATATAAAGTAGTAATTGCCAGTAAAAAAGAATATTTAATGACTGCCAAGATATCCAAGCGAAGATAATGTTAAATCATCCATTCGTTATTATCATTTGAAAATAAATTTTGTGTCGGGACATTGATGAGAAAAAAATCAATAGAATTAAGAATGAAAGTTTCAAAATTCAATTTTATTGATAGAATTCTCTTAAATTCAATTGTTAATCAAATTTTTTACTTGAGATAAGTGTCAAAAATGATAAAATTTAATATAATTTTATTATTTGACATAAATCAATAGTAAATATAAATTTTAATTTTCTAAATTATCCCTGTTTATATACAATTGAAATTAATGTTTACTAGGTACCATCAATAGCCGAAAACTTAACTTCTAAAAATCGATGAATAAATTTTGTAATTTTATGCAGAATATATTATACAATTAATATTTGTTAGCGTTCAATGAACTGTTTAAATAACTAAAATAGTTAAAGAAAATTTGGAATGAAAAGGAAAATATTAAACTAAAAATAGAATATAGTAACTTGTAATAAAATTTAGGAGAATGAATATATACTTAAGCTTAAGGAATATAAAAGTTATTTTTAATACTAGTGTGGTAGAACTAAAAAAGAATTAGTGAAGAAAATTTTCATGATTAAAACTGTTTAGCAAGAAAATTTTTCAGTGAATGCTTATTGAAAAGAATTTAAGGTATGAAAAATTCAATTCCTTGATAATTAGTAATAAATTCCATTGCTATTTTATAGCGAAGTTGTCACTGTCTTAGCAATAAAAAAATTTTATCACTAGTATGTTGGTCCTGGATGGCGATAAGACAACCCAAAAGGGGTGAATTGAATTGTAAATAAAAACAAACACACTACAAACTCAAACACAAACATATCAGAAGCAAACAACACACAAATCAATATAAGGATTTATAGTGGTTCAGTAACTTGCCTACTTCACTCTCTAATCTTTTACTTAGGCCTTTTCAATTCTTTTTTGTAGGCTCAGGAATAACCTTTCCCTTTTCAAGTCTTAAAGACAATTTTTTCCTTTTCAAAATTCAAGGACAACCTTTACAATCACCCTCTTTTACAAGGAACAATAGAGCCAACCTAAGTCCTCATATTTCCTAAGGTACAAATACCTTTCAATTAGGTAGCAAATACACTATTAGTGCTCAAGAAAATCTACTCTTAAAAAGAGTAATAAAGTAATCTCACTATACCTAAAAATACAATCAACACCCAAAAAATTTGCACAAAGAGTTATAAAAATGTTCACACTAGTTCACAAAAGTTTCTAACCTTTCTCTACTTGTTTTCTAGTCTTCAAAAATACTTTTTATATAACCAAATTCCAAAACTAGCTATTAGAATAGTAGATATTCAATTTGACAATTTTTCTGCAAAACTAGCCGTCAGAGATAATAACACCCATTATTCTTCGTCAACCCCATTGAACTTGTAAAGGTTACTTCCAACGCTTGTTCTCCATCATTCAACACCCGTTGAATTTGACTACAATGTCTGTTGGAGCAAGAACAATGTATGTTGTTCGTTTTCAAAAATCTTGAACTTTGTGCTCCTTTTTTCAAACTTTTGCACAGTTGTTTACCATGCTCGTTGAGCAATTCGCAATGCCTGTTGGTAACTCCTTTAATGCCCGTTGAGAAGGGCCAACACCTACTTTGAGTTTCAAAAACTTTAGCTTAAGATTGAACACTTTTCCAAGATCCCGTTGCTGGCCCAGATCAACATTCGTTACAAAACTTCAAAGTATAGCTCAACCTGGAGTAGTTTTTCAACGCTTGTTGCAAAGGAACAATGCCCGTTGCAAAACTTTGGCAATTTGCAGCATCCAATTAACTTTCATTATTCATCTTTCAACGCTCGTTGCGACGTTCAAAAGACTTTGGCAATTTGCAGCATCCAATTAACTTCCATTATTCATTCTTCAATGCTCGTTGAATGATCCAATGCCCATTGTGAGATGTTCAACGCCCATTGAACTAGTTCTGGCCCTTTAACATTAGTCGAGTCTTGGGGTCATATGTTCTCTAAACATTCTTCCCCTAGCATTCGCAATAATCTCTCTCTTTAATATTCGTTGGGAATGCTCAAATCATCCAAAAACACTAAAGTACAAACATTAGAATTTATTTTGGTTTTGTTATCATTCATAACACATCATTCAAAGTAGATGAGTGAGTTCAATATCTTGGGATTACATGTTCTCCAAACATTCTCCCTCTAACATTCATAACATAGTATGTCTTTTTTTTAAAATAAAAAATTATTGATAATATATTTTCATAAATAAATAAAAATTTTAACTTTTCTAAATAGATTTTTATTCAAAATCACAGATAAACCATTGTTAAATTTATTTTAAAATAAAAAATATAATATTTTATGAATTAAATAGTGATTATTATATATAATTTATTAAATACTTAATATTTATTATTATTAATTAATCGTTATGGGCAACATCTACCAACTATATCTAGCAATTATTCAATATAGACCTTTTAAGTTTTACTCCATCTACCTCAAAAAGGTTGTCACCATTTAATTTTCACATTATTTAAGAAAAAACATTTAATATTTTGCCAACTTATCATTTATAATGTATTTTTTTTATTTATACTCTCAATTATATTTAATGATAAATTAAAAATACTTTTCTAGTTTAGTGATTAATGAGAGTAAATTAGATAGATTGCTTATAAATATTTTTTATTTAATAAAAATGAACATGCATTTTAGGACATTTCAAAACGAAAATAGTAGACAACCTTTTTAGAACAGATAGAATAATACCAAAAAAAGACTTTAATAAAAATGAACATGCATTTTAAAGCATCCAAAAAAAAAAAAAATAGTGGATAACCTTTTTGGGATAAAGGAAGTAATACCCAAAAGAGACTCCAAATTTAGTCCCTAACATCATCAATAAGAAAAAAAAAAAAATCTTCAAAACTAACTATTTTATTATTATTACTCCCTTCATTTCATAATATATGACTGCTAATTAGATCAAATTGATCAAGATCAAAACTTTAGTAAAGAGAAATGCGTTAATTAATGTATTGCAAAATGATCACAATGATCTTTTTTAATTTTTTAATTAAAATTCATCTTTCACTTTTATGTGAAGGGAAAAATAATCATAAAATATTCTACAAAATCATATTTACTATTTTGATCTGGATCAATTTGATCCAAACGACACTTTCGTTCATAATATCTATCTTTTTTAGAATTGTGCATTCAAATTAAAAAGTTATTAATTAAAGCAATTTCAATTAATATTGACAAAAATACCCATAATTATCTTCAACTAAAACTCTACACTAATACTAATAAAAAAAATATTCAATTAGAAAATAGAGAGTAGATGATGACTAGAGTAAATTTAGAAAATAAATAATTAATATTACATTGATAATGTAAAATGATAATTATATTAAAATAAATTTTATTTTTAAAACGATAAATATTATGAAACGTAGAGAGTATTATTATTATTATTATTGTCAAGAACACACAAATAAAATTTTTTTTGGGTAAATTGAAACAAATAAGATGAGAACTATAAATTGACACTCAGTTTGATAATAATTACTGACTAGTCTTTTAGAAAGAAACATATAAGATTCAGAATTATGATTTTGAACTTGTTGACTCTATTTATATAATCACGACAACCAACCCGTCCATTTCACCTATTTCAATTGACCATCTATACCAAAACCAATTTGGAGGAATTGACCATGTATTTTTTTTTCTTACTAATGGATTCCAATTTTTTTTAAAAAAAAAGTATAACGAGAAAGGAAAGATTTGAATCCAAAATCGAAGGTCTTAGAGCATATGTCCTAACCATATATTTCATATGTTATAATCAAATATAATATAATATAATTAAAAAAAATTTTAGTTTAATAATTTAATGAGTTTGTATTTGATTAGATTTTATTTCAATTGGTTACATCATACCAAATGTAATATAAGTATCCAGATTGATTTATTGGAGTAATTTATATTGAAATGAAAATCTCTGCTATGGTTTATTGAAAAGAGAAAAAAAAATTGCACTAGTGGTAGTAATAGGAGATGAAGAACCAAATTTAATTAATTCAAGCTTTCTTAAATTGGCTTTATATCTCACGTCATTAAATTGTAATGTTTGGCGATATATTCTACTTTTAAGACAATAGTGCTATTTGATTCAAATTAAAATATATTTATTCTATTTAAAATAAAAATAAATAATTAATATTATTTATAAATGACAATACTTAATAATTAAATATATTCCAACATAAGTTTAAATTGATTAAAGAATTTTTTTTTAATTTAAGTCTTGCAAATAATACATCACAATAAATATATCTAAATGTTATGAATATAAACATATGTATCTTAAGTTGAATTAAATAGCATTATTTTTAAAAAAAAATATTAAAAATTTTAATTTAATTAAAAATAAATTTGTTATAAATAAAAAAAACATTTTGATTTTATTTTATTTTATGAATAATGATAACTTGACTAAAGAAATTGAGCATATTCTTAAGAAAATACACCACAAATAAAATATGAACTAGTTGAGAACGGTTATTTCGGGAATAGATCCACCCAATTTATATAAAAGTTTTCTGTGCTTAACAATAGATGCTATCATTTTTTATTTGATTATAAGAGTTGATATGAAATTTGGAAGAAGAATAGATAAGTATTGTTTTTGTTTCATAATATTTGTTATTTTAGAGTTTTATATTTAGATTAAAAAAATGACTCTATCCATTTCAAATTAAATGTGTTTTAGAGAAAAATTTTTGTTTTATAATACATAATGTTTTATAATTATTTATGAATATTAATTAATTTTTTTCAATTTTACTCTCTCTCTCATAATAATTAATTTATGAAAATAATTAATTAAAAATAACATAATTTTTTATTTGTGTAATAAAATCTATTAAATACAATCTTTAATATATGTGTAAAAACTTTAAATGACATTTATTGTAGAATAAAAGGAGTATCAATTAGGGATAATTTCAATTAATATAAATAAATACAACCTTAATTTATTTCTAACTAAATTAATTAGATAAATAAAAGAAAGAGAGAGAGAAGATAATGATGAAAGTATATCTGAAAAATAAATAATTAATGTTACATTAGAATAGTAGAATAATAATTATATTAAATTAAAATTTTTTCTAAAATGACAAATATTTTGAAATGAAGGGCTCTAACTATTTACACTCATTTTGTAGATTTTTGCACTTCTTTAAGGGAGTGCAATAAATCTGAAGGAGAGTGTTATAAGTTTTAAGAGGAGTGCAAAACACTTAAAAAAAAAAGTGTAAATAGTTGAAACTGAAATGGAGAGCGTAGAATATAATTCATAAAGCCAATTAATAACGGGTAAAAAATGAATATTAACGGAGAGAATATAATAGAACTCATAAAGACAATTAATAATAGGTAAAATATACCCTTAGAGGAGTGCAAAAAGATTTAAGGAGAGTTCAAGAAGTTTAAAGGAGAGTGTAAAAAATTTCAAAAAAAATGTAAATAGCTGGAACCGAAATTAAAAGAGTAGAATAGAACTCATAAAGACAATTGATAATAGGTAAAATACGAATATTAATGGATGTCAGCTCAACTGGTAAGGGAATGTATTTTCTCTTTTATTATTTAAATTTAAATTAACTAAAAAAAATTAATATATCTGATATAAATAAATTTACTTAAAAAATATATTGAGTAGAATTTAAAAAATATATTGAGTAGAACTTTAAGCATAAATTTTTCTTAAATGAAAAATATGAAGATTTGAATTTTTAATTTTTTGCTGTGCAAGAAAAGGGAAAAAAGACAGGAAAAATCCACGATATTTACAATCAGAAGGAATTGATGGATCCAAGCCACATCCGATGAACCCATTCATTAATTAGACTACAATTGCGTGGAAACACGCCTTGAGAGATTTATTGTGGTTGGTGGGTTTGGTAGCAAGTTATATATCTAAGAAAATTTTTAAAGATAAATCCATTTTTCTTTTTACAAAGAAAATCAAAAAGTTTTATAATTCCTCCTCTAAATTTTTCCTCAAGGGGTTTTTTCCATTGGATTTTTTCTTTTAAAGTTTTTAACCAGACATCCCTTTTGTATTTCTTGGCCGAGTTAATGAAGTATTTATTTTAAAAAATTATTCTTAATTATCTGAATTGTAAACAGTTTATTAATCTAATGACGTAAAAAAATGATTATTCAAAATTCCTCACCTATTAGGGTTTCTAGACAAGGAAAATTAGAGTTCCCTAATCAATTTTTTTGATATAAATATATACATGATAATTTATATATATATATATAATGCATTCTATTTACTTTATATATCATATATTCATATTGATCACCTTTATATTTTTTTTAATTGTTTAGAATTTTTACTTTTTTAAAAATATTTATGACAATTAAGATTAAAATAATTATTAAGTATTTAATATTTCATTTATTATTAAATTAATTAATCTTTGGCATTAAATATATTATATATTAGAAGTTGAATAGTTAACTTTAACTTATGTATAATAAATAATAAAAAAATATTTAGATATTTTAAAATTACTTTTTTTTAAAAAAAAAATTATAAATATTATTTTACCTTTAAAATAATTATCATTTATATGAAATTAATATTTATAATTTTTAAAAAATAAGAGAATTGAATAAATTTAATAATATAATTTTAATTCAATATTTAAAAATTCTAAAATATTTTTTTCTTTTGGTATATATTATAAAAAATATATTTTGTGCCAATTATAGAAATATGACTAATTATAATTATTAAGATTGTTAAATAATAAGTTCTTAGAGGAAAGAAAAAATTATTTTTTAAAAAATGATAATTGATGGATTCCTATCCAATGCAACGTGCACATAAGTAAAAAAAAAAAAAAGATAAAAATCATACTTTTTACTATGTCAAAAATTTTGAGATAATAAATAATAAATAATAAAAATTTCTAGTAGAAAATATGAATTTTTTTTTAATTTTTTGTACGGAGAATTATTTGAACAAAATATTAGACTCTTTTGTTTTACTTTTTTAAAATAATTTTCTAAAAAATAAACTTTAGTATTAAAATTAATTTTTAAAATTAGTTGTTATTTATTAAAGACAAACTTAACAATTAATTTTAAGTTTAACAGTTCATATTTTATAAATATCAATTATATTTATCTAATATAAGAGAATTTGAATATATATATATATATATATATATATATATATATATATATATATATATATATATATATATATATATAACACTGTTGGGAACTTGCTTAAAGTTTGACACCCTAAATCAAATTTAGAAAATTTTGAGTGACCCTATTATTATGTATACATTTGTTAATAGCATGAAAGTTTTTCTTTTCACTAAATCAAAATTATAATTTTTAATTAATGTATATAATTAATTATGATATTAACAGTTATTTATGACAAATATTTATCATTTACCAAATTATATTCTTAAAATTATTTGCGATAAGTATCTATTAATTTAATATTTTGATAGGTAAACATTTAGATATTATACTACGTAATTAAAAAACTACAAAATAATTAACTAAAAAAGAAAACATAGAAAATAAAGAAAATATACATAAATCTAAATAAAATACTAAAAAAATAATTATTTATTCAAATTAAATAATAAAAATAAAAATAGCTTAAATTATATTAATTTTTAAGAATTATTTATTTAATATTTTTATATAGAAAATATAATATAAAATGAAATAAAATTTTTAATTAATAATTTTATAAATTTTTGTATATATATAATTCACGTAATACAGGAACTGAGATAAGGGATATCAAAGCTTATCCACCAGGCCAACGCCGTGACTCACTGTCAGGCTAATTTTAGCTTTAGCGCATGATATATTATGGATTAAGAAACTACCACCCATTGATCGGTGAAATTTAAAGTTTCATCAATTCTATTTGATATTTTAAATTGAAAATTCTGTTATTTATTTTTAATGTTAAATTTTGTTTCTTAAAATTTTACATTATAAGATTTTATATTTTTAACCAATAAAATCATTTTATTTCTTCTAAAAAAAGAAAGTATATTTCACATATTTTTTAAATAAAAAATATTAAGATTTGAATTTTTAATTTTTTTTCACTCTAAAAAAGAGAGAAAAATGTAGGTTAAGACAGTGTACGGACAACCATAATGTTTTAATAATTGAATAAATTGACCAAACAAATCGATGAAGTGAAAATTAATAATGGATTACAAATATAAAATCAATAAAAATCAATTAATTAAAAAAGTTAGTTAAAATGGATTACAAATATAAAATCAATAAAAATTAGTGAATCAGGATAAATTTGTTCAATTTATTACTATTTTATTTTATAAAAAAAATTAAAATTTTTTAAGAAGTGCACTAATTTTTCAAAATTTAAATATCCAAAATATTTTTTTATTATCTCATGATATTATACTATTTTTTTCTAATTTTAAAATATTTTTATATTTTTTTCTTACTTTTTAAAAAATAATAGTCTATTAAATTAGATAAGTTAAATTGATAAAACCATCCAAATGAGAATTTGATCAACCGATTGATTTAATAACCGGTTTGAAAAAAATTGAACAACCAAGTCTTGGATTTTTTTTTTTATAGGTTGGGAAGCTTTTTGTTCCCCCCCTCCCTAATTTGGAAGCCCCTCCAAATTTGTTAATCAAAGATAAGAACATATTCTATAAACCTTATTTATAGTTTTCTGTCTAATATTTCACTGTTAATCAAGACATATAATGTTGATCTAAAAACTTTTTGGGTTTTAATTCACGAGCCCAAAATTTTCACCCACTAAAACCATCGATCAGGCCCATCAAATTGTCCATTGGACGCATGTTACGCTTTTATTCACGATAATACCACCCATTTATAAATATAGTTCAATCATAAGATGCATTGATAATCTAGATAAAGAGCCTATTTCAACTTAAACTTTTCTTTTGATTTATAAGATTATACAACTAGATTATAAATATTATTTATTATTTAATATAAAAATACATGAAAAATAAAAATTTTGTGAGCTGATGATGACTAGTTATAGGTATTGGTAGTGAAACATGAGTAAAAATATTAAATATGTGTTTATAAAATTTATTTTTCATTTAAATGAATTCATCATAATTTTAAAAATTAATTTCCTTATATATATATATATATATATATATATATATATATATGAGCAAAGGAGTAAGAGATAAATTACAGATTTGATACCAATTGTTGAGAAAGCTTGATATCACTTAACAATTAGAAGCTATATCCCTTTATTTTTTAAAAAACTCCTTTCACCTCATGAATTCTCTATTTTTTAGCACTTATTGAAGGAGTTTCCAACCTACAAATTGAGCATTTTTCTTTAGCACCCATTTCTTTTTAGGTTTATGAGGGTTCAAAGGAATCACTTTTTCATTATTTAACCTTATATAGCAAATGTATGTCTTATCGACAAATTTATCATAATAATAACATTGCTAAGGAAATACTCTTTTAGGTTTTTAGATGAAGTCATTACAAAAATTCTTCATATTAGAGATGAAATTATTCTATTGCTAATTACAAATGGATTTACAAGGGAATTCCAACAAATTCCTGAAGGAATTCTATTGGATTCAAAAATTATCAATCGATTGAGAATTCATAGTTAATTTCGTTGGTAAAACTGACATCAAGGTGGTGTAAGTTTTCTGCTGAGGGTTTAATGACGAAATATTTCATTGTTAGACTTAGCAACAAAATGTTTTGTTGCCAGAATATTTTGTCACTAAAGATAACAACAAAATATTTTGTTATTGTGTTCATTGCTAATTCTAGCAATGGACACCTAAAAGCAAGTGACAAAAATTTTTGTCATTGGCTCCCAGGGCATTTTAAGCCCAACCCTAACCTCCTTTTTCTCTCTATTTCTTCTAGTTTCCTTTTCTTCCCCATTCTCTCTTCTCTTAGCACCGCTAATGACATTTATGGTCTTGTCTTTTATTTTTTCTTTCTTTTACTCTTCCAACCTTTTCCCACCACTAGATGTCCTTTTATATCGAGCTCTGATATTGACTTGCCTCCCTCTCTCTCTTTTTGTTGCTCTCTCTCTCTCTAGAAGTGCATAGTCACTCTCTCTCTCTAAAAGGTATTTTTTTGTATTTTTTGTATATTATTTTGTTATTTTTGAAATAGGAAATATTGATTTACGAATTCAGTTATTTTTTGAATAGTATTTTATTAATTTTGATATAGAAAATATTGATTTAAGAATATTATTTTTGCAGGAGATTTATGTGAAAATAATGTGCATTTAATTATGTAGAAATTATGTTTAAATTTAAAATTATAAATAATTTGAAATTTTAAAATATTAGATATTGATTTAGAAAATTTAATTATTTTTGTTTGATGTTATTCAATTAATATTAGATAAATTTGGGGGAAAATTATATGAAAATTTAAAATTATGTGAAATTGTGAACATGTAAATGATGAAAAATTAGATGATTAAGTAGAAATTAATTTATGTAATTAATTTCATAATTAATTATTATAATTACTTCAGAAATTAGGAAGTAATATTTAATATTTGAATTTATTTTGTATAGTAAGTAGAAAATTAGGAATTAAGAATTAATTTTGAAATTAAATAAAAAATTAAGAATCAATTTTAAGTTTGTAATTAATCAGAAATGTAGGAAATAATGAATAATTTTATAATTAATTAGAAAGTTAGGAATTAATTATTGATTTGTATTTAATTAGAAAATTATAAATTAATAATTACTTTTGTAATAATTTTTTTGTAATTAATGAGAAAGTTAGGAATTATTAGAAATTTATTATTAATTGTGAAATTAATGTGCAGTATACTATTTTATTTGGTATATTTATTAGTGAATAAGAAAAATAATTAAAACATTAGAAACTAATATTTATGATGTTATTTTAAATTATATATTAATTAAAAATGTTGACATAATCATTAATTATTAATTTTATAAATAATTAGAAAATTATGAATTAATTATTAATTTTCTAGTTAAATTTTTAATTAATTAGAAAGTTATGAATTATTAGGAATTTATTAGTAATTGAGGAATTAATTTTTATTATGTGTATTTTTGATATATTAATAGGAAATAACATAGTAATTAAGGCATTAGGAATTAATATTTATTATATTATTTTAAATTGCATATTAATTAGAATAATAGACATTATTTATTAATTAATAATGTTGAAATTAATTAGAAAATTTTAAATTAATTATTAATTTTGTAAATAATTTTGTCAATTAATTATGAAAATTAACTTTGTAATTAATGTTTATAATTCTTTAGGGAAATGGTAAATAACTTATAGTATATACATTTATTTTGTTTATTAATTTGGAAATTAATAATGAATTATTAATTTTCTAATTAATTATGAGATTAAGAGTTATTCATTATTTTTAATTAAATTTCATAATTAATTAAGACAATAGAAATTAATTTTTAAATTTGTATTATATTATTCTTAATTGTGGAATGTGATGTTCATATTATTATTATTATTATTATTATTATTATTATTATTATTATTATTATTATATAATATATATTAATTTTGATAAATTTAGAAAAATAATGATGAACAATGATATGAGTTGTGGTATTGAGTTATGATGAATATTTATATTATAAGTACATTTTTTGGCATGTTTTATGTAGGTTTGGGATTATGATTGGAGATTTATTTTCAAGTGATATTATTATTACAAGTGTTGAATATTAAGTGTTGTGTTGTTGTATTAAGTTGTGATGAATGGTTGTGTTAGATGTGCTTTCTCGTGAAGGTTTTTTTTGTAATATTGAGGGTTCTAAGTGAAAATATATTAGAAATATTTTTTTCTTGTAGGGACATCGATTATAGACGTCATATTGAGATTTGGTAAGTTCTGATTATGCTGAAATTTTGTTAGACTATTAGGATTAAGTCTTGGACACTCGTTTAGTGAATTACTCACATACCGTTTAGTGAATTACTCATATGAAATGCGAGTAATTTACTAAATTATCTCATAGGACAATTTAAAAATGTATTGTATGAATAAAATAGTGACATGAGTCATACTATTACTTAAATGCATATGTATGAATTTTGGTTGTATGATATTATTCTCCATGTGCATATTGAAATATGTACAAATTAATGTGACATGAAACATGTGATAAGGTGTTATATCGTGCATTTGGAGAACTGTGGGGACATGCTGCCAAAATTTATACAAGTGCATTGATGTACATGACAATGTTTGGTCTAATAGACTATGCGTTTTCAAATGGGTTAGTTTCAAACCTTGAAAATACATAAAATTAAATGAGTCTTAGGTATGAGATTACAAATGTCAAACATTGCTTGTCTGCCATGTAATTATAGGTGTAAAATAACGAATTCAGATCATGAATAGATGTACCATAGGCTAACTAATGGTTATTAGATCTAGAATTTTTAGAAGACATAAAAACTTTTATAATATTTGCATGCAACCATCTAGAGTATATGAATAAAAATAAGATAAGATGTCCATATAATTATAAGAGGTGTCAAAATCAATGATTTGATGGTGTTGAAATGGTTAACTACCATCTAACTAAATATGGATTTATACCTAGTTATTATCAGTGGACTAGACGCGGTGAACCATACGTGAGAGCAAATTTGGGCACATCAGTTGTTGTAGAAGAAACAGACTTTTCTATTATGGTTAATTATGAATCTCATAACACCTACCATGAAATGGTAATAAATGTTGTTGGTCTATCTTTTCATGCAATTGATGTAGAGGAAGCACCAAATGCTGAAGCGTAATATTTTTATAACATGTTGTAGAATGTAGATAAGGAAGTATGGCTTGGATGTAGTACCCATTCACAATTGTCAGTTGTTACTTGATTGTTGAATATTAAGGCAAAACATCAAATGTCTGAAAGGTGTTGTGATGACATATGCCAATTAATGCAACAATTGTTACTTGCAGATAATCTTATGACAAAGGACTTCTATAACATGAAGAAATTGGTGCATGGAATGGGTTTGCCAGTAGAAAAGATTCATTGTAAGAATGCTTGTATGATTTATTAAGGAGAGGACAATGAGTTGAGTAGTTCCCCTCAAGCTTTTTTGTTTGTATGAAACATCTCCTAATTCATCTTCCATATGACGTGAGAATCATGAGTCTAGTTCAATATTGATGGATGTATCCATTTGAAAGGTAATGAATCAATTTGTATCTAAATATACATATAGATGTTATATCAAGTAATGTATATAAGTTGAAGTTACGATTTTTTTTTCATTTAGGTACCTTCCAAAGTGAAGAAATAATGTGTGAAATAAAGCTCAGGTGGAAGGTTCGATATGCAATGCATATTTGATTGATGAAGCTTCAACATTCAGTGCTCACTACTTGAGCCCCACATTAATACATGACATCAAAAAGTTCCTCCAAATAATGACAAAAATAGAGAGAATTTTAAAGAATACGATGGGATATTTAGTATATTCAAACCTGCAGGTCACCCGTTAGGGGGTTCAAAACAATAGTGTTAATGGACAAAGAATATCATGCTACACATACAAATATTTTATCGAATTATGAGGAAGTTGTACCTTTTATTAAGTAAGTATTCGTTTCTCTTTTTGTTTGATAATGATAATATGGAATTATAGTTGTATATACTTATGTGTGTTGTTTTGTTCATATGTTATGAAGATTATACGTGTCAAGGTTATGATAAAGTTACCCAACCATTGCTGATAATCAGCTTGATGCGTATATGCAAAATAATTTTACAGTTTAGTTCAATCAATATGTGAGTATATAAATTGCATGATAAAATTGTATTTTAAAGAATGTTTAACATAATTTAATGTTCAAAATGTGGGTTTTGTAGAATAAACAAAGTGAAACAATAAAATTTTGTATATAGAAAATCCATTAAGGGTCCATGCAATTTGATTAAATTGAAAAAAATGATGCAAAAACTTACCAATTCAGATAAGAGATGCAATATCGTTGGAAGGTAGAGAGGTGGTTTACATTAGTAATACCAAACCTCAAACTTAGAGTCGGATCAAGATGTCACCAAAGGATGATCACCCTCTGAAGGTATCCATACGAACAGGCTACCTCCAAAACCTATAGTGTGTTAATACTAGGGTATATGTGACTCTCTCTTTAATGTTTTCTGAAGAAAAAAGTGAATATTCTCACTCTTTCACAAAAAATCCTAAAATGTACATGTATATCTCAATCGTTAACATATTTATACTAACTTTATATCTTGAAAAGATACAAATAAGATAATATCCTATTACATTTTAACCTTTAAAATGATATATATATATATATATATATATATATATATATATATATAATTTAAATAATATCTCTAATTATCTTAATTATAAATAAAGATAGTAATAAAACCTAATTTTGCTTTGGACCTATTCTATGTGTGCGATCTTATAGGTTTATATAATGTTGGTAGTGTTCCAAAATCTATTTTTACTTATGAATCATAAGTAGGCTCTAATAAGACATTATGACTATCAAAATTATGTGAAAGTCAATGATTTGACCTAACCTATTTTATGGATAATATTATAATCCTTTTGTCATAATATATCTCAATTAAGTATAAGGCATGAGTCAAGTCATCCTTATAGTTCAATTATTTCTTGATCTCCAAGCATACTGATGTAAAATAACAGTGATAGACTTTATTAATTCATCTTCACATGGTCATGCAATCTCTTTAGTCTAACTTATCCAGGGGTCCAGAGATATATTTTTCACAAATACATGAGGGATAAATTACTTTTCAATCACTTATATTCCTCTATATAATTTGCTTCTTGTCTAATATCAATCTGTATAATCATTCGATTAAAGATAATGTTGGACTATATCAACATATGAAGTTTATCATTTTGAAATCTATGGTGAGTTTCAAGTCTGAGAATTAAAATAATTATATTGCATGAAAATCACTCATAACTATTTATCCATGTAATGTTCTCATAGCGAGTTGGTCCAATATATTTGTATTTGACTTAATATCCTATATCTATGACCAGTAAAATGTAGTCATCAATTAAAACACATACTGGTTTTCATTCATTATTATCCCAACAATAATGACAAACTAGGGACAATTTAGAATAAAATTCTTTACACCTAAAGATTTACTATCAAGTCACATACTTGATGACATTTGGCAGAATTAACTCTTCATGAAATTTATAATTTAGCAGTAAATAAAATATAAAAGTGATACCTAATAAAAATGCAATCATGACATTATTAAGAAAATATCTATTACAAGAATTAGCTTAGGGTACAAAACTAACTCAAAATTGCAATTAATATACTTTGTAGGCACATAATCAAAGAAATAATGTTACCAATATTTTCATCAAGGATTTGGCAAAAAGGTCCATTATGCACTGTAAAGTCATATAATGAATATTATGTCAACGGTTATAAATTTCACTCAAGAGCACATGGTTCTAATATAACAACTAATAATAGTAGGGTTTGCATAAATGACATAAATTATAGTGCTTATGAAAGTGACTACTACGATCAATTAATTGAGGTTTTAGAGTTAGAGTCTCCTACACTACCCTATAAGAGAACTATTTTATTTAACTGCAAGTAGTTTTATCCTAGACCAAATATTGGTATGATTGTTCACACATAATACAAACTTGTTGATATGAACTATAAAAGAGACTCAATAAGTATGAACCATCTATCCTTTCTTTATAAGTAACACAAGTATATTATGTTACATAATCCTAACTTAAAACAGGATAAAAATGATTGGCGAGTTGTTTGCAATATAAAAGTTAGATATATGGTGGAAGTTTCGGCTATCAATAGTGAACATTTCCAAGATTATGACATAGATATTTATGAAATCGATCTTTAGGGTGAAGATCAAATAATGAGCTGAAATGATCCACTTAGTTCATTTATTTATATTAATGAGAGTGAAAATGAGGACAATGTGTTAGAAACTGAAGAATAAGATGATGATGTTATTGTTGGAATGAGTGGCAAATGTGGCAACCCAAGAGGGGGGTGAATTGGGTTGTAAATAAAAACAAACACAAACACAGACAAACTAAGCATAAGCATACAACACAAATCAATATAAGGATTTTATAGCAGTTCGATAACGTGCCTACTCCACTAATCGAGCTTTCACTTAGACCTTTCTATTTCTTTTTTAAGGCTCAAGAAAAACTTTTCCTTTTATGGGCTAAGAAATAACCTTCTTTTTACAGGCTCAAGGGCAACCTTCCCTTTTACAAGCTTGGGAAGAACCTTCCCTTTTACAAGCTCAAGGATAACTTTTCCCTTGATATTTTTCTAGGCACAATACCAACCTTTACAACCACTAGTAAGGATAGATTCAAGTAGTGTCAATGCCTCTCAAATAGGCAGCAAAAACACTATTAATGCTCAAGAAAGCATACTCTCAAAAGAGTAACAAAAACAATCCTCACTCTTCCTAAATACAAAGCAACACCCTAAAAGACTTACGCAAAGAGTTTCAAAGATGTTCACACTTATTCACAAAGTTTCTCAAAACTTTTTTTTCTAACCTTCTAGTATTTAAAAATGCTCTTTATATAGCCAAACTCCAAAACTAGCCATTTAAATAGTTGACATTATGTCTGACAACTTTTCTACAAAATTAGACGTTAGAGGTGACAACACATGTTCTTCTTCATCAACCCCATTGAACTTATAACAATTACTTTCAATGCCCATTATCTATCATTAAATGCCCATTGGCTTTGACTACAATATCTGTTAGAGCAAGAACAATGCTTGTTTTTCATTTAAGAGCAAACTTATTGTTCTATTTTTCATACTTTGCATAATTTCTTTTCATGCCTATTGAGCAATTCACAATACCCATTAGAAACTCCTTCAACGCCTGTTGAGAAGGGCTAACACCCATTTTGAGTTATAGAAGCCTTAGCTCAGGCTTGGACACTTTTTAAACACTTATTATGAATATGCAATGTCTATGTGTGAATATGCAATGTCTATTGTTAGGTAAGATCAACGTCTATTATGAAACTTCAATGCCTGTGTGATGTCCAGCACAACTAAACTTGGAGCACTTCTCTAATGCCTGTTATAAACGAACAATGCCTGTTGTGAGGTTTAGAAGACTTTGGCAATTTGAAGCATTCAATCAACAACCATTATCCATCCTTTAATGCCCGTTGAATGGTCCAATGCCCATTACAAAGGGATAATGCCTGTTGTAAGGTCCAGAAGACTTTGGGCATATGGAGCACATCTTTAATGCTTGTTACATGATTGCCAACGCCCTTTGGAGATGTTCAACGCCCATTGAACTTGCGCAATGCCCATTGAAATTGTTTTGACCCTTTAAAGTTCATTGAGTTTTGAGGTTACATGATCTCTAAACATTCTCCCTCTAGTATTCATAACAATCTCCTCCTTTAGCATTCGTCGAGTCCATTCAAATCATCCAAAAACACTAAAGTACAAATATTTAGAACTTCTCTTAGTTTTGTTATCATTCAAAATGCAACATTAAAAGTAAATGAGCGAGTCTAATGCCTTAGGGTCACATGTTCTCCAAACATTCTCCCTTAGCATTCACAATAATCTCCCCCTTTTTGAATAATGACAAAACCAAGATACTTTGATACCAAAAATACAAAACTTAAACACACAAAGAATACCAAATATTAAAGCACAAAACTATAAGAAAGATACCAAAAAAAATACATGCCAATGAAAGTATCTGCACAAGGCTTGATACCAATTCAATACAAGGTTTGATACTAATTCAAAATATTCACACAAGGCTTGATGCCAAATATACCATATTGGATGTTAAAAACATAGATGATACCAAGTGTTATGGTATGTAAATAACTGATATCAAACAAAGCAATCAAATCATCTAATCAATGTATCAAAAACTTCTCCCCCCTTTTTTTCATCATGACAAAAGAATATAAAAAAATTCTTCGTTTAAAAAAAATGTTCTTCCCCCCTACAAACATATAAATATTCTTTTTCTAAAATCTAGACCAACTTCGTCAAAAACAAAACAACCATGAAGATACAAAAATACAAATCATACAAAAAATGAAAACTCGCCCTATCTATATGTTTTCCTCTAACAAATCACCTAAGATATTCAAACACAAATTCAATTGATATAACTTGGGATTACATGTCCTCTTCACAAATTGAGTAAAGCAAGAAAGGAAAGATAGTTACTAAAGATTCCTAAAAAAAACTTGAAACTGATACTAATGATGGTTCATAAAACAAACTCTCCCTTAACAAATGCATATTAAACAAAATAAAAGGAGGGATAAAGATACATTATAGTTAATGATACCATATGATACCATTTGATGCCAATTGTTTTATTCTTTGAAAATACAAATCATTTTCAAAAAAACTATAACACCTCTTCAATTCTATAACTTTACTTACCATTTGATTCTTCATTTTGAGTGGAGGGTAAGGAGTTTCCAAACTTGAAAAATTATACTTTCTTTGGTATCCATTTTCTCTTGGGTCCATAAGGTTTAATAGCATAAACATGTTTATCTCTCAACCTAGCATAACAAAAGTATGATTTATGACCATAATTTCCACAATAAAAGCATTGCCAAATAAATGCTTTCTTAAGCTCTTGTGTAGAGCAAGTGTGAGGTGACTTCCTAAAAGATTGGTGCCTAAGATGTGAAGGAACCCTTGTATTCTTGACATGCCTAATTCCATAAATAAAGGCATGATTTGCCTTTGGCCTGTGAGAGTGAGGGTGAGGGTGAGAGCAGCTATGATTATACACATGTGATTTAGATGAAGGTGAGGGAGTTCTAGCTTCAACATGTATTTGTTGAGGGGGTGTTTCAACAAATTAGCATAACAAAAGTATGATTTATAGCCATAATTTCCACAATAAAAGCATTGCCAAATAAATGCTTTCTTAAGCTATTGTGTAGAGCAAGTGTGAGGTGACTTCCTAAAAGATTGGTGCCTAAGATGTGAAGGAACCCTTGTATTCTTGACATGCCTAATTCCATAAATAAAGGCATGATTTGCCTTTGGCTTGTGAGAGTGAGGGTGAGTGCAGCTATGATTATACACATGTGATTTAGATGAAGGTGAGGGAGTTCTAGCTTCAACATGTATTTGTTGAGGGGGAGTTTCAACAAATTAGGAGGCAGGTCCAAGTGGAGCTTCAACGTGACCTTGATATGTGGTTTGTTATCATAAGAGATCAGATGCAGTAGACCATGTAGCAAATGCGAACGTCTATAGTAGCTACCACCATCCTAGCGATGGACCATTGTTTATCGCTAAGGGCTACTAGCGACGAAATTAGACATTTTAGTGATAGAAAATTTCATCGATAACTCGATAGGTTTTTGTAATGAGTAGTAATAAGATGACTTTCTTTAAGCTTATGATCTGGGAATAGTGGTCACATGTGCATTTACATTAGGCCTTGGTCTTTTAGACCTATAGATATAAACATGATTTCTTTAAGCCTTTATATATATGAGAATTTGCATATAAAGTTATGCACAGGTGTCCTAGATATAGAGGGAGAGGGGGTACTAGCTTATGAAAAGGCTTTCACAAATTTAGGATTTGAATAATTAAACCTAAGCCATATTTATCCTTTGAATTTTATTGGGACCCTAAAATCAATTCAAGTTTTTTTTTTTTTTTTGCTTTTGATAGAAAAGATAAGAGAGTCTTTCAAATTTAGAATTTATTTTTGAGAGGAACTGATTTCATAATTTTTTTTCTCATGTACGCATTCTCATTTTCTTTTCTTAAACTCTTCAAATTCTTTTTAATTTCATTGATTCTATTTTTAAATTTTATTTCTAATTTTATTTCTATATTATTATTGGTGGATTTAGTGTTTTTATAAGATTTTCAATGGTAAATATATCTTTAATCTTTTAAGCATCATCATCTGTATTAGGAAAGTTTTTCTTAATAGCTATATAGGGAGAGTTTTTCTTAATAGCCATGAAGTGTAGATTAGCGCTTTCTCTCCTTGATTTTCTTAGCTCATCCTTGGATTAGCTTGATTTAGAGCTTCTAGAATCATCCTAAATGGCTTTATATGCTTTCTTCTTCTTCTTTCAAATTTGTTCTTAGGGTAATGTCTTCATGTAACCAAGTTTTTTGCACCCATTGTCCTCTACTTGAGTAAGCTTATGCTTTCCCTTCCTTTGATGAAAATCTTCTAAGCATTCTATAAAATTAGTTAGTCATGAGAACCATTTCCTCCTTATCCAGTCCTTTATCATTAGAGCTTAAATATTTGGAAACAACTTTAAGTGCAACTCTTACTTTCTTCTTATTGACTTCGTTTAATGTGGAAGGTGGTTCTCTATTAAGAATCATCTCATAATCAATGAGATTTTTCAATAGCTCATCTAAAGGCATGGTCTTCAAATCATTTGAGCCTTTGAAGGATATGACCTTGCCTAGCCATTCTTTGGGTATACACCTTAGAATTTTCTTTATTGGTGAATTTCTTTTCCAATACCTTTATTTCTCCAACAATTTCAATAAAATGATCATATATTTGAGAAATTTTCTCTTTCGGCTTCATAAAAAAGTTTAATATTGAAAGATAAGGGTTTTCATATTATTTTCTTTGATTTGATTTGTACCCTCATTTATCATCTCTAAGGCTTTTGAAATTTCTTTAGTAGTTATCTTCATATTCATCTTATCATATTCATCTCTACTCAAGACTCAAAAGAGCATATGGATAGCCTTGTCATTATTTGTCATTTTTTTTTCTTTTTCAGATATTTCATCAATGTCATTCTTAATTTGTGTCCCATATATAAGTGTCTTCATTAGGATGTATGGACCCCTCTTTATTATTATCCATAGTTCAATAGAATGTGATCTTAAGAAGTAGTATATTAGGTTTTCTAGTATTGATAGTAGATTCTGTTGAAACTCATAACTGATTGGGCTTAGATCTATGCTTATTTTAGGCTTCCATAAATCTTTTCTCTTGTAATTAACTTTGGACAAGAGACAAGACTCTGATACTACTTATTAAACTTTAATGAGGATGGTAATCTAAGAGGTGGAGTGAATTAGTTGCTTATAAAAATTGAAAGGAATGGAAGGAAAGAAAAATCAATACAATAAATTTATAGTGATTCGAGCAACAATGCCTATATCCATTTCCTAAGTCATATTTAGGCTTTTCACTATTTTTTAATAATCAAATATAATATTTCTTTTTACCAACATTAAGGTAAAATTAATAATCTCCTTTTCTAGGCTCAAGAGAGAAAACTCCATCTTAGTGTTTTTTGTAGGCTAAATACTAACATTTTTAGCTTAGAAAGGAATAATCTTAGGTAATTGTCTAAGCCTTTAAAATAAGTAGCAATATATAATTAGTCCATAAGAATGCCTACTCTCACAAATTTGCAAGACTCACTTCACTCAAAAATATAACGAATAACCTTTTATAAAATTCATACAAAGTGCAATGACTTTCACAAATTCTACAACTCTTTGAATATTGTAATAAAGGTCTTTATATAGAAAAAGTCTCAAAAACTAGCAATAGACATAAGGAAGCAAATCTATTAGCTTTTGAAACTATAGCCATTATACCCTGTCAATGGTTCTTGAATGTTCACTATAGTTATTAAAGTTATCACATCTCTTTCCAATAGGCATTGGTTATCATTAATAGTCGTTGAGCTTTATTGTCAATGGTTATTGGATTTTCACCATATTTCAATGTCTTTTCAATGAGCATATATCCTTCTCAACAATCATTTAGCAAATTTAAATTTAGATGGATTAGTTAAGGTACTTCCTAAAAATTCAACAAGGCATTAGAATTCATACATGACCATTGGTCTTAATACGATTTGAATTTCTTTCTGCAATCCTTAAGCAACCTTTCAGAATTTAGAATTCTTCTTGAAGACCTTTTCAATAGGCCATTAGTTCTATCCCCACAATTGTTATTTTTCTTCCATGATTAATCAAGTTCTTTCCACAATCGTTAAAGTCATTTGTCTTTCCTTTTTATATTCTTACACCTTTTTTGAATTGAGGTTCATGGTTGCCTTTATCATTAGCTTATATATTGGCATTCTCAAATCTTCCCATCTTGAGATGTACTTTGCCTCCATCTTTAAAAGCATGTAAAGGGATCAAACAGTCTTTATATGCTTTAGGCATATCTTTCTTATTAGGTGTTGTGCCTTCATTTATAAAAGCATCTAAGCGGTCAAAAATTCTCCCTCTATTTCTTTAGGCACATGATTTGTCTCAAGGCTTTGCCCTTAAGGTGTGTTTTGCCTTCATATTTAAAAGCATATTAAGGAGTATAAGCACAAATATTCAAACATCAATATTAGAACTTCTTAAGGTTTTATAATCTTTCAAAACACATTATTCCTTCTAGAGGTTGAAACAAGTGCCTTAATAATTTTTTGGATTACAAGGTCAATATGTTGGAAGTTGTGATTCTTCACTTAGAAATATGTCTCTTTAAGGTAGCTCTCATATCTTCGCCATTTCTTCATTGATAAAATTCTGAAAAGTTATTTCGTTGCCTATGAGAATTGTTTAGAAAGGTATAATGGGTTTATTTAGCCTATATAGGAGTTCCAAATTATTTAAACTTATATATGCCCCATCATTTAGGGATAAACCTGTCCAATGAGAGGTTCTAGGACTTAGCCAAATTTTTGTACTTTAAGAGAGGAAGTCCTCTTTTATTGAGTCCAAAGCCTTCGAGAGTTATTTTATTAGTGATGGTTACTCTTATTAGCTACTTCAATCTGTAGTAAAAGTTCTGGGTTTTCAGAATCTCGATTGTATCATCCTATACATAATAAAGCTCTTTAAGGTAGGATTCTTAAACCTAGCCATTTTTATGATAGCAAAGACACCCCCCTTATAAGGGCACTAAGTTTTTATAGGTACAGGACTGCACATATCTTTAATTTTAGATATTTAGAATAGTTCTAAAATGTTATAACTTGTGGCACTTAATTCCAGAATGGAAACTCCAAAATTGGGCCTTTATGCTTAAAACGCCTTTTAAAGGGTTGGAAAGGGCTATGAACTTGCTAACTTTCTACTTAGGCTGGTCTAAGACATTCCATTTTCTTGAGTTAGAACACTTGAAAAGTCTCTCATCATAAGGATGCCTTGTCTATGCCGAGAGTAAGAGCATCTTTGCATTCAATTTTGCCTTTTTTCGAGTTCCATTCCTTTATCAAATTTTGAGTGTAAATAGTTTGAAAAAAAAAAGTGAACTATATCTTCCATAAACATAACGTGGCAATGGCCAAAATTTTCTCAATTCTTCTTATTCGCTATTCAAATCAGTGAATATATATATATATATATATATATATATTAGAAAATGACAAATCGTAGAGTCCACAGGCAGTGAAAAATCTCTGGTTCAACTTTTTCCAAATTTTTGCTTGCATCTTTCATATAAAACATAATAGAAGCAATAAGTGGTGAGATTGAACATAGAAACAGATTGATGAATAAATATGGTGATCAGAGCTGCTCAAGGGTGGAACTACATTGGGGCTAGGGTGAGTTATAGCGCATGGCAGTTTAAGAAAAAAATTAAGAAATATATATATATATATATATAACTTCTATAGAATTAAATATTTTTGCATTTTTTTTTAAACTACTCATTCAATTAACCACCAAAAAAAGATGTTCTCAAGCAGAAAAAAGAAGAATATTTATTTTCTAGCCCAAAGTGAAAATATATTTATAATCTAGTTTAGAATAACTAAAATTTCTAGTTACGCTATTGGAGCTACTGCTGGTTGTCATCATTAATGAAAGAAGAAAGCTTTCGAAAAAAGCCAACTAGAAATATTATGTTCATGCGAAAGAGAAAAAAAACTATCTATAGTTTTTCATAGTTGGAGCTTTAGTACCATTTTAACTATTTTTTTTTTTTCTATTATTCTGCAATACTTAACACTGATTAAACCAATAATAGATGCATTTTTCTAATTTGTAAATATTCAAGAATTATATCATAAAGCATTAATTTTGGACTGAAATTGTCTTGGATGAAAAATATGAAATATTTCTCCATAAACAAAGGCAGACGCATGACATAAGATTACAAGGTCAAATTTTAAATGTCATTTAGTCGGTTTTGTATATTCTATTTTGCATTAAATAACATATTAAATAGTTTTGAAATATATTATATTTATTGTTTATGATATATTAAAATAAAGATGACGATTTATGAAAGTATTTATAAACAAAAACATATATTAGATTTTTTTACTATTAAATTTTATATAGAAAACAAATCACACACAAAAAAGTTCATATTTGTTTTCATGATAAATAAATTTTTAATCTGAAGTTTAAGAAAAATTATTCAAAATATAGGATTTAAAACTATTGTCTAAATTTAAAATGTTGCGTAAAAATCCAATAATATACAATAACATAATAAACGTATAAATTGAAAAATTTTTAAACATATTCCAAATAAAATATTATTATCAACTCTTTATTTCTATTTGTATGCATAATTAGACTACAATTTAATATTGATCTCATAAGAACATTACATAATCTAATTGGACAAATAACCATTAGTGGTAAAAGAAAAAATGATTTAATTTCATGACTTTATGGCTTATTAATATCTTAAGATATAATAAAAGAGTTACATAAATATAAATAAAGGATGAAAAATAAAAAAATCAATCAATCAAATATAAAGGCAAAGTTTATCCCAAAAGAAAAATGAAATATAATATACAAAAATTTAAGACTACCATGTAATTTGAATGGTATAATTATTGAGTTTTTGTTGTTTGAAGGTGGGGCTAGTATAATCGAAAGTTAAGGGCCAAAAAGACTTTTTAATAGAAAAAAAATTTAAATTGGAAAAGGCCAAATTAACAAAGATTTTAAAAATGCCAAAATGTAAATAAAACATGTATTTAGAAAATAAAATAAAAGTTGGATGACCAAAGCCTCCCCCCAACCTATGCTTTAACTCCAAATTGTCCACAAATAATAAAGTATAATTAACAAATCAATAGTAACTTAAAAAATTAACCTCAATAATTTCAATCAGAAATTGAGATAGAAAAAATGATACATTGACAATTGCAAATCGGTGAAAAAGCCAGACACTGATTCAAAATTTTTACAAAAATTAAGAAGACTAGAAAGGTCATGGGAAAGAGGTAGATCATTTTGGTTAGTTCTCGAAAACAAAGCCTCTTTTTCATAAATTGATTCAAAAAAAATTAGAAAATGTTGAAAAATCATAGCAAATGCATTTTTTTCCCCTTATTTTTCTTTTCATTTTATTTTTGTATTTTTTGTTTTCTATTTATCAATGGGTTATGCATGTAACTCTATCATATTTTTTATGACAATTTTAAATTTTTATTAAAGCTATCATGATAATTTTACTGTAACATATCTTTAGATTTAAAGACACTATTTCATAGAAATCATCAATTACCTAAATAAAAAATAATTTGTGTTTATATTTAGATAGTTATTTATTCAATAAAATAGTTTTTCTAACAAAAATAAGAAAAGAAAAAAGTAATTGAACATTTACAAGCAGAAGATGAAAATTGGAGAACTAGAAAAATGAACATAATTTCCAACGTTTTGTTTTTTCAATTACAAAATGAAAAATTAGAAAACTAGAAAACATAGAAGAAAATTATATAATTATAGTACAAAACATTTTCCACAACCAAACAAGAAGAATTAGCTAGATTGTCAATGAATGTGTGTGTGTGTGTGTGTGTATATATATATATAATAAATTGCATTAAGCTCAATATAAGATTATCCAAATCCATTATTAGCATATTTCATGAACAAAAAACTCTACTCGAAGTGTAAAAAAATGTAGAATAAAATGGCGGGGAAAAAAAGGAGAAATGAAGTAATGCATACGGAAAGTGGGAAGAGGAAGGGATGGGAAATTTTATGATTGTTAGGGATGGGGACATTATTATCGGAGATGGGAAGCAAAATCATGAAGCATGAACGTGAGACGCAATTATGTGCCATGAGAGTGTATGTTCACTTTTATTTTTTAAGTATATATTATACCCCACAAATAGTATCATCACCATTTCTTATTCCTTCCCTTTCTCCCTTAATGCTTATATAATTAACTCCATAATTACTACACTAATCTGCTTGATAAAATTATCAAGTTAGACAATTGGAGGCTTTTCTCAACTTTGCCATGTATTTTGATGTATTTCCATCTCCATCCCTTTCCTTTGGCTTTAAATAAATTTCCAATGTTCGTATTAAATAATTATACCTATCATATTAAGAATTTATTCTTGTTTAATTACTTTGGCTCACTTGTTATGTTATCCAAGCACCTTGATATAAATAGCAAGGTGAATGGTTTTCATCGAAGGCCGATGGATTTGGATCAAGTTTATCTTAGATCATTTTTGAATAGATTGTTTTATATTATTTCAGTTTATGGATACACTAGATTAGATTATCAAATCAAAATATATAAAAGATTTTTTTGAAATATTTTACGTTTTAGTTCGGGTTGAATCACTCAAAATTTTAATTTTAAAATCAAAATATTATTCTAAATTTTAAATATTTTAATTATAAAATCACTTAGATCGACTTACAATTCAGATCCAAGTTGGATCAAATTGTCCTATAGATCAAGTTAGGGTCGTGTTGAATTTGACCTAAAATTTTTTGAATTATTTTAGATTTTCTTTTATGTTGGATCAAGTTCAATTATTTTTTCAGTAAATTTAAATCATATGTTTAAATTTAATCAGAAATTAGGACCTTGAATTTTTATTTACTATAAAAAAGCTCAACTACTTCAAATTTAAATGAGCTAGATCAGTAAAGGTGAATCTAATTACTTTGTATAATCTAAATGTTATTTGGGCCATGGCCTTTTTTCTTTCAAAAAAAAAAAAAAGAAAAAGATATGATTTTCAATCAGAGTCAATATATTAAAGAAATGAATGGTATACTAATGAATTTTTATTATGATACTAAAATTATTTAAAAAATTAAAATTTTGTGACTTTAAATTTTAATTGAAACTAAATTAATTAAAAAAAAGGAAGTTAAAAAAGAGAATCCAAAATAACCACTTGTAGTCATCTTATGTTATCATTTGATGGTAATTTGTACACAATGGGAACGCCTAAATTCGTTCCATGCAAGTAATTGTCCATTGAATTGGCACCATGATTCTCTTCGCAAGAAATTGGTAACATATGATTTCTCTAAATTTGACTATAATAAATTAATTTTTTTCTTCAATATATACGATAATAATATTTTTGAGTCAATTTCATATAATTTAAGATTAAATTTATTTCTAAGCAATGTTAAGTAAAGCATATCTAACTAGTTTGTGCATTTAAACGAATGTATTTCTGTAGGTGATGGCCCATAAATGAAACCCATGTGAAAAATATTTATTTAATTGTTGAATTATACTAACCTATCCATACAAGGGATTAGTACACAATTCGAACTCGTTTAAGTATTCTTTATCATTGATATTCTAACCTATTGATAGTTAAGTGAGAGTTAGTACTCCTTAGAAGTGACGAATGAGTGTAGTAAGATAGATTTATATTGGGTTAATTTTAGATCAAGTATCAATTTTGAGTTTTTTTTTTTAGTGGGTCAACATGCAAAATGAAATTTGAGTCATTTTTAAAATTCAAAATAAATTAAATAAAGTCACTTATAATATCAATTTTTTAAGTAAAAAAATATTATTTTAACTTTCAATATAAAATTCAAATATTTTTAATAATGTAAATTAAGTTAAACTTAGATTAATTTATATTGATTCATAGATCAAATTGAGTTGGATCCAATTTAATAAAATAAAAATTCAGATTGTTTCAAATTTGTTTTGAGTGAGCCAAATTCAAATCATTTTTTTTTAAATAGATGCATATCAAATTTTAGATAGAATAAACAATTATCATCTCTGGTACTCACAAAATCAAGTGGAACTATTTTTAGCCAATTCCAACTAGTTAAATAAATTGCAGTGCACATTGTTTAAGTAAACTCATAGTTTTTTTTTTCTTTTTTTTTTTTTGGGGGGGCGGGGGGGGGCGGAGAAGGCTAAACAAATAAGGAGAAATTCATAGAGCCAATTTAAGTAACATAATTCACACAAAAAATGAATAATAATCCTGTTGCTTAAGTGGAATTATAAAAACAGCTGAGGCAAAAACAGAAAAGGCAATGAGAAAGAATTATAATGGCAGCCCTACAGTATGGGAAACCTGCTGAAAAATTTTTGCAGAATTGTTATCATGTCGATGATGGGGTGAAATCCAAGCAATCCAATTTAGGACCCCACACTTTTCCCATTTATGGATACTATAAAAGTAAAGGCAGTCTCATCAAATTATCATCTCAAGTCACCTCCATTATCTATCCATAAACATCATTTGAAACAGACATGACATGATCTTACACATTTGGTCTTAGATCAACCCTTTCAATTCAAAAGCCTCTAAAAGACTAAAATACAACCAAACCCACCAAATCTCAACTTCTCCATACAGGAATCCTAAGACCCAAAAAAAAAAAGAAATAAGGCTCCACCAGTCACTACTACTCCAACATGAATAAATATCAATGCGGCCTGCAATTGGAGTGGACCCTCTTTGGATATGTGTGGGGCCTACATCGTGCATGAAGTTGGCCTGTACTGGGACCCATGTGAATACAGATGTTCTTATGCAGCCAAGGCAGTTTTCAAAATATGAAATTAGTGCTTTATTATACGTTTGTTTGTTTGTTTTCATTTGTTTTAATTAAGGTGGCAATTCCCTGTCAACCAAAATCATGGATTCGTCAAATTTGATCAGATATTTACTTAGTTATGGACAAACAAAAGAAATTTTGACTTTCTAATTTCTTCATGGGGATTATTATATTTTCAGGAGTGGGTTGTTTTTTACATAAAGGAAAAAAAAATTTGTGCCACATGAAAGAAAACTTCTTTCATTTATATAGGGATCAAACATATATATCACATGTTTGGTAATACGAGACAAAAATGAAAAATAAAATCTTAAGTTTAAAATGAATATTTCGAATTTTAATATGTTATTTGATGTATTTTAATATATAAGAAAATAAAATTTAAATATTGATAAAATTTTTATAATTAGTCATGCATATAATAATCTTATGTTACAAGTAAATAAATCAATTTAAATAATAAAATTTTAAAAAAAGTGAGATATTTTAATACTTTTAGAGTTAAATTTTCTTTTTAATCAATGAAAAGATTACCCACAAGTTAGAGGCAAAATTTTTTTGAGGTAAATTACAATATTAAACATGAAATAAATAAAAATTCTATTTCTATTATATTTTTTTGATATATGGAATATGTCCATATAATTTCCATAGTTTATAGAATCGTATTATCTGTCAAAATTTCAAATGCAATTAAAATTCAGCCAGGTGAGGCTAGGGGCCCGTGAGGACGATGAAATGAGGGAAAATTCTTAGATATTACAATTTTATATCAAGGCCGGCGCTATATTTATATATTAAATCACCATCATTTTCCTTTCTTTCTTTCTTTCTTTTTTTTTTAGTTTGATTTTTCTTCTAAACCAAATGATATTGCATTTGTGAGAGTTTTCAAAGGACAAATGATCTCGTTGGGTTCATCAAGAAATAGCATGCTAATTAATAATAATAATAATAATAATAATTATTATTATTATAGTATGGCTTCAGCATGAGGCAGAGGCACTAGACATGCATTGTCTTTTTGCAGCCAATTCAAGGGACAACATAAGCACCTTTCGATTAATTTTCTCAAATGCGTAGCAAATTAATGGCAAGTTAGAGTGGGAAAAAGTGTTCATGTTTTTACCTGAATTATGAACATATATGGTTTTTGCACAAGTAATTCATAAGAAATTAAAATAAAAAAAAGAATCTCATCAAAGAAAACATGTTTAATTGTGTTATAAATATAACAACTTAAAGTAATGTTATGGAATCCACATCTATGACATCTCATTAACCATGTTATAAATTTAAATGTTTTTCACTTTTAATACTAGATAAAAATTCAATAGTATACATATAAATTGAAATAATAGAATGAGTTCTAAAGTAAAATCCCATTACTTTAATGAGCATTATTACATGATATTATTGTTGTGATGCAGTAGGATTGTTTTTAAGATCATATTTGGTATTTGTTTTGTAACTTTTATACTGAATTTATTATTTTTTTTGTAGTATCATATTAAATTTTATATTTATTTTTTTCATTTTTCTAGAATAGTGTAATAGTATTTACAGTAATAAAATACAATCTTGATAGTAATATTATCTGCTTAAAACCATGTTTAGTTACCCCAAATACTATTACATAATTATAACAATTAAAGAAGATAGATAAAAAAAATTTGGTCTAACTATATACAACAAGTAAAATACACATCGAGTATAATTTTTTTTTAAAAAAAAATTAAACACTATTTTAATTGCATCACACTGACACTCATTTTTCTAGTTTAATATGTCTAGAATCTGATTGATGAGGATTTGTTTGTTTGAAGTGATGTGGAATGGGGAAAAATGAGTAATTTTAAATGTCGAAAGAAACGAAAGGGTGGTGGGAAAGTAATGGATTAACATGCACGTTAATATCAGATGATTTTTCTGTCGTAAATCACGTGCAAGGATGCATCAAAGTGTGTAGAAATCAGAGGAAAAGCGATTGCTTGCTTTTAACCACGGATTTTCTACTAGTTTGTTAATGGCTGACTCTATCCAAAGTTAAGAGTGCTGAAATTAATATACCCTTTTTCCCCACCTTTTTCTCCTTAATTTCAGAGCATAAAAAGAGGCACACCTTTTCTTTTTCTAACAAAAGAAAATAAATAAATAAATAAAGAACAATAGATGTGAATAAATGTTGCATTGGATCCTTCGCCCATGTGGGTTTCCTCCCAACATTCTCTCCCTCTTTTTTCTCATCAAGAAAAGATCTACACTACTTCCATTGCTACAATCCAAGCAACGTTTCAAGAAACCTTATATCTATCAGTTCCCATCAAGACTTCTCCTTAGCTCTTGATTGTCTCTTTGTTTCTTGGTTCATGCATGATCCTTTATTCTTCAAGTTTCTTTTAACTCAAGCAATTTTCTTTATTGTCTTCTTTGTCCTGTAGGTTCTTGTTGTTGTTTCTTTGTTACATATTTTCTCGAACCTTTTTGTATTATACATACTTGTATATATCTTGATGTTTTCCCAATTTGAATCTTTTTCATTAATGGGGATGTCTAATTCTGAAATGCTTTTATCTGAGAAGGATTTGAGTTCCATGGAATTCAATTTCCTTGTAAGACCAGCTACATTAGAATTTGAAGATGATGATCTATGTGATATTGTACCTCCACAAGGTGGTGATGAGGATGATCCTCATCCCAAAGAAGAAGAAGATGTTGATAAATGCAAGTTGTTAGTTTCAAGTTTGAAGATAAAATTGCCGTCTTTAGGAGAATTCAAGAACGTTGATCAACAACAAGATCTTCTTGATGATGAAGATGAAGATGATGGGTTCAAGACTCCAACATCCTTGGATCACAAAATCCCAGTGATCGTTCCATGCCCACCTGCACCAAGAAAACCTAAGTCTCTTCCTTCAAATAAAAGAAAATCATCTTCTCATCATCATCGGAGAGTCTTTCTTGATGTATCGAATGAGATTGAATCTTTGTTTCCCCCACTTCTTCGTGCGGATTTCGGTGCAAAGATTAAGAAAGTTAGGCAAGAAAATGACACCAAATGAGATCAAGGGTCCCCATTAATTAATTTACTTGTACCTTTCTTGTGAAGTTAAGTAGTTATAGTCATGTCTTATTTTCTCCTTCTCATTTCTTGGTTGCAGAAATTTCAAAAAGAAATGGTATCTTATCTCTATGATCGTAATCGCAATTATCATTTCCATTTCCATTTCCATTTCTTTCTGTCTTAAATTTTTTTTTTGCTGCATATGCCCATATATATACAATTACACACATAGATCTGAATCTGTAATTCTCTAGCTTATAATGTCAAAAAGATCAAACTAAGTACATATCTTATGATGGATTCACTTATAGGATTTCTTCTTTGATGGACCCCATTAAAGCATGGTGTTGTTTCTTGAAAATGAATTTTGAGTTCCAAGATTCAACCAAGTAAATATTGGATCTCTTACTTTCTATCAAAAATGAACTGCATTGGCTTTCTTTTTCCCTTGTCTAGAACAGATATATGGTTCCATTGACTTTCCTCAAAAGAGAGAAACATTCTGTAATAGTTTTGCCAGTAACATAAGTAAATCCAAGAAGGATATTCCTTTCCTATGACAATTATCTCAACTGTAAAAGTATATAGTATATGGTTTCTAACTTCAATGTAGTTCCTTATGTATTTATTTTGCTTTGCCCCATCCCAATTAGTTGCCAAGCTTCCTGCTTCTACACTAATGTTGTTTTTAGAATCATTTTGAAGAAAGGATCTAGGTTGAAACATTTAATTGATTATAAGAATTATTGCAGATGCATGGCAAAAGGATTGTTATCGTCACTTGTGTTTCAGTGTAACTAACCTTTTTGTTTTCCACAATCTATCAGTCCAACATAAAGGGATTGGGTATAATGAACGGTGCTAGGCAATCTTGGATATGAGATATATATAGCGAATTAAAGAGGTTGGTTTTCCTCTCTTTTTTTTTTTTTTTAAATGTTGTCCAAAAACAAGATCACATATATCTTTGATAGGAATGGCAAATAAGTTGTGAATGATTTGAATCGACTTATTTTGGACAAATTTTGATTGGATTTTTTGAATTGGATCGAGTTGAGTTGTCAAATCAAATTGTAGAAACAAATTTAAATTATTTTTAAATTTTGAGTTAAGTTAGATTGAACTATTCATAATTAACTTTTTAAGATAAAAGAATATTCTTTTAATTTTTAAATAAAATTTAAATATTTTTATTAATTTAAATCGTGCTATTTAGATTAATTTATGAGTTGAATAAAAGTCAAGTCAATTTAAAGTAATTCATAATCGGGTTAAAATCAAGTTAGATTTGACTTGAAAATTTTAGATCATTTTAAATTTAAATTATTTCAAGTATTCTTTTAAATTATATTAAATTAGATTTATTTTTTGGATAAATTCAAATCAAAATTTTTAATTAAATAAAAAACCTATTGATTCTAGTCTTAAATGTCAAATTCAACTCTTGTTGCTTGAAGTTGAAGGTCACATTTGACAATGAGTACTTATAATCAACTTAGAACTTGGATTCTTGGGCAATAATATTTCCTTGTCCGAGCAGCAATGGAGGAAACAAAAGAAAAAGGGGAAAAGAAATTGATAGGGGCCACTTAATTATTTGCAAAAAGTTGATTTACTTTTCTGCTTCTTAATTTTGTGATAGCTAAATATTAGAACTTATGAAAATTAATCAACAATAAGCCACTATTATTTTCCTTCTTTAATCCATTTAAAAATATTTTAAAAATGAAACTGTTATCGTTTAAATTCATGACCTCTGCATTATGAGATAAATACTTAACAAAATAATATGTTCATTTTATTTGCTACATGTTTTTATGATTGGATAACAAGGTGGTATTATTGAATACAATCAGTTTAATAAAAAAATATATCCATATCAAGTTTTAAAAATTTATTAGACACAAGCATATTTTTATAATATAGTTTCAGCTTCTAATTAATAACATTGGGGCTTTTCTTTTTTTTTTTTTTATGAGAAGAAGTGGAAATTATATTGAGAAGACGAAGACGTAGCTGAATCCTGTACAATCAAAGAATAAAGCTGAGGTGGGACATAAACAATGACAATACGGTGAGAGAAACCAGAAAACGCAAAGGAAGCTAAAGCATGTGCAACCTTGTTGACATTTATGGGCATCCAACGTATCTCACATGAGGCAAACTGAGTTTGCAGGACCTGAATATCTGCCACCAGATTTCGAGAATAAGAGATAGCGGAAGACTTATTGCACACAGCTTGCACAGCCACCTGGCAGTCAGATTCGAGGACGATGTTGCGGGGACTAAAAGAACATACAAGACGAAGGCCAGCAATAATAGCACGATGGATTCATGTTCATGATATTTAATATTTCATTTAGTGATATAGTACATTTTGAATATTTTTGAAAGATTAATATGTGTGATCTTTTAAATTCATTGATTGCTATCTCAGACAAATTATTTTATGAATCTATATTCATGATGCTTAATATGTTATTTAGTGATACAATACATTTTGAATATTTTTTTAAAAGATTAATATGTGTGACTTTTCAAATTCATTGACTGTTATTAACAAATATTAACGAGAGTTATAGTTGAACTTCATTTTCGTGATTTTCGTTCTCTTCTTGTTTGATTTTTTATTCTTTATTATCTATTTTTTTTATTATTTATTCTTGAATTATCTGTTTTTCAATTATCTATAATCAATTAATGAAGTTTGTATGAATGAGATTATTGATTTGTTATATGATTATCCGTTGGTTATGTTTTTCATTTTTAATTGTTGTTTTTTTATTATGAATTTTCAGTTTATTTTTATTGTTTTAATATGTAATTGTTAGTTTTTTTTTTGTGTTTTTTGTGGTTTTAATTCTATTTTTATGTATTTGATTCTTTTTGTTCAGTTTAAGAATAATGTACATAAGTTTCATTAGTTAAAATTCTAGGTTCATTATTATTGTTCATAAGATTTATTTTTTATAAGGTACATATTCATTTTTTTTATAGTGTAGGTTCATTGTAATTAAAATACAAGTTCATAAGTTTTGTCTATATAAATTTGTTATTGTTTGGTTTTAATTTGATGTAATATTTAAAGATATTCATATTTTCATTAAAAAGTATAAGTTCATTACATTAGTATAATTTTTTAATTATATTTTTATTGTATTAGAGTTGATAATGTGAATAATGCTTTTGGTATACCAAATGAACCTATATTTTGTAAAAAATGAACCTATAGTTTATAAAAAATGAACCTACATTTTATAAAAAAATAAACATATACTTTATAAAAATGAACATACAGTTTATTGATAATAAATCTACAATTTATACTAAAAGCACTTATAGTTTACATTAAATCCACAAAATCATCATATATAAGTTTGTATAATAAATGAATATATAGTTTATTAATAATAAACTTACACTTAATAAAAAAATGAACCTACAATTTATAAAAAAAGAACTTACAATTTACAAAAAATGAACCTGTAGTTTATACCAAAATGAATATACACTTTATAAAAAAAATGAACCTAGCGTTAATATGTGTGATTTGGTGTATTATTTATTAACTGAGTGTAACGAACGTTAATAGGGAGATGCACATTTTTTCCTCATGTGTGATGGGCCTTGATTCATATTGTTATATGGATAGCGATGCATGGTATAAGAACTCGTTATCTCAGGGTCACAAGAGAGATGGACCTATTTGACAACCAAACAAACAATACATCCCCTCCACTCCCGTATGATCATCCTAGCCCAGCCCATTTGGGGTAGATCTTTACTTATTAATGAATTTATTTCAGTTTTATTTTTAAAATTAATTGTCATGCAATGCATGACAGACAAATAAGCATGATAAAAGGTTTGTTTTTTTTTCATTGAGAAAATGATAAAAGGTCTCTTGATAATTAAACATGATAAGGGGAGATTTGTCACACTAATACATATTAGTTATTATATATATATATATATATATATATATATATATATATGTGTGTGTGTGTGTGTGTGTGTGTGTGTGTGTGTGTGTGTGTGTGTGTGCGTGCGCGCGCGCGCACGCGCAATAATCCTTTGATCACTAAAGGGGATGGATAGCCTGCCAAGAATGAAGACACATAAGCTAAAGTGGGATTGTGTTTTTCACAATTAGTTCGGTACATAAATTAATAAGAGTGAAAAAGGCTTAGCAGTTTAAGAGAATTTTGAGAGCTTATCAATATAATAGTGAAAGTTGTAGAGAAAAAACATACCTCTATTATAGGGATGATTGATCTTTATACCTTTATTACTTTTGGATCCTTCCTAATAGTGCCAAGAATAATTTCAATTGGCTTTGTCCTTGTTATTCCGTAATATGTGAAAAAGCGTGTATTGTGTAATCGCCTATCGTCCTCCGAACGTTACCCATTCTCTGTCATTTTTAGTGAATCTTCCAAATGGAGTGCCTGTTTAATTTTATGGTGTTTGATCATTCAATCTTTGGTCATTCTTTCTTTGGTTACTCAATGTTCTTGTTTAGTTCCTAAGGGAATGTAAGCGTAAAGAATTGTATGTTTGTAGTACACATTTTTGTTAGTAAAAGGTTCAATTGGATGAACATTATCAAAAGTTCCCCTGAACAACTATTCTTGTGGTATTCATACCAGTGGGTTCTCTCGGTTTGGGGCTCAGTAACG
This sequence comes from Omphalea diandra, assembly GCA_949677035.1. NCBI lineage: Eukaryota > Viridiplantae > Streptophyta > Magnoliopsida > Malpighiales > Euphorbiaceae > Omphalea > Omphalea diandra. Next base: position 96,017 of record CATIWR010217964.1, read on the forward strand.
ACCAAACATACGAACCAATGCAACGATTATAGAGATTTTCAATTTTAACAGCAAAAGCATATTGGATGCCTTAGAAATAATGGTGACTCCTCGATTATTATGCCAATAATTCCCACCTTAATTAGGACTCTTGAGGTGAGCTGTTAGATTCCTGTATTTAATGCTTGCTTGCCTCTCAATATTTTTACTTTTCTATATAATGGACTTCCAATGTCTTTCTTCTACTTTTTTCATTTCTGTAAAATTGTTATCAAAATTTTTCCCTTTGTTTCTTTCTTCTTCCTCTGCATGAGACCTCTGCCTTTATGCTATCACAAGTATTAGTTGTGCCACTTTTTTACTTCCTTCTCATTTTCTTCTTTTTATTTTTCTCTCCTCTTTTTCTTTTGGGACCATGGGTGAATTGATTGATTAAGTAATGTGTAAGCTTTGGAAATTCAAAAGCTTCATTAAGGCTAAAGATTTATAGCAATTTCAAATAACCTACCAGATACTAGCTAGGTATCAATTGTCCTACTGTCCTGCTAAGTATAGGGTTCCTAATCGTACCGATGCAAAGACGTTGTGTACAGGAGACAAAAGGAAGTAGACCTTTGTTTCTTCCTTCATCCTGCTTTATTAAGTTTCCTTATTTCTTATTCCATTCCCTTAACTCAGCTTCATCTAAATGCAATTTGGATGCTCAACAGTTTAATCGAGATCTACCCAGTGAATGGTCTAAATCTCACTACTGCTCACATCTAGCATCTCTACAGTGTAACTCGCCATAGTAGTGAAAAATGCCTTGCTTTGATTACTAAGGCAAGGAGCAAAACTGTGTTTGACCTTCCTTTATCTTTGAAGGAATGGCTGGATAAACTTTTCTTTGTCTACCACACCCTTGATTTAGTTAGTCTTCCTTGAACATTTTTAGATAAACCTTTAGCTTCACCCCTTCTTTTGAGCAAGGATGATGGGAACTTACTATCCCTCATTGTTGGTGAGTGTTCTAAGGTTCAACTTTCCTAGAAGAAGTACATTCGTCGATTCATTTGGAATCAGAACAAGGCATCATAAATTCCTTGCTAGGAAACTAGAGTGTCGTGATTGGTCTAACACTAAGGTTGAACCTTTCGAACCTGTTCTTAAGAACAAAAAGATAGAAGGTATATATCCTTATGCATTTTATGTTTTACTAAATATCTACTAAATATTTTGTGATGCAAGTAAAATGGAGTTTCTCAAGGCAATGGACCTTGATGCCAAAGAGGATGTCCTGGAGACTTTTCCTCTAAGCACTAAGGGCGAACCGATTATGGACAGTGCTTCAGTTTCCCTCCCTAAGCAAATAAGAATAGTCATGCAGGAACCCCCTCCTTGCTTGCCTGCCAAAAAGATTCATCCTCATTCTGTTGCCTCTAAAATTAAGGGTAAGGACAAGATCGTAGAAAAGGAGAAGCAAGGAAAGAAGAGGAAGAACCCTTTTGTTATAGAGTATAACAACTTAAAGGATGAACAAAGGGATCAAGAAAAGATAGAAATGTTGGACACTATAGGGGAAGAGTGCCCGAACCTAAAGAAATGTTTGGCGACCAATCTTAACGATACTATCTAAAACTTCACTATCTGTGACAAGTTTTTGGACTTTGTCAATCTTCAACTCGAGAAGTGGTTTTTAGCATTCCTTTTGTTGACTTAAAGTGCACTGATGTTATGTATCATTTGAGGGGCCTATAGGTGCTGAAACAAGGTCAGAGAATGATGTTAATACTAAGGAGTTTTTTGCTGTAAGTGTCTATTAACTTTTACTCTTTATTTTTGTTGTAAGTTTCATTCGTTAGTATATGATTATTCTATTTTTGAACAGGTGGCTCTAGGCATAATAATAGAGCTATTGGAGGAGCATAAGTCCGAGGTGGCCAAACTTCACATCTATTATTTTGAGGAAATGAAGGTTGAAAATCTCACGGTGCTAAGCTGAAAAAGGCCTTGGCCCAGAGGGAGGTAGAGTTAGTAAAGAGGAAAAAGCAGTCAGTGAAGAAGGAGAGCCAATTAAAGATTGCATGCTCTGTAATTTGGGGTCTGCACGATGACGTAGATGGTGTTATCATAGTGGGTAAGGCAATGGAGGCAAAAACGTCAACCCTTCTTTCCTTGGTTATGGGCAGACTGTGAAGAGGGTCCTAGAATAAGATCAACCAGGGCTAGATCTTTTTATGCTAAAATGCATTGCTTTGGGCAAGATTTATGAGGCCAGCATTGCTTATGTCAAAAGAGATAATAGTAAGAAATTATCCTTCGACACTCCTTATCCTACCATTAAATATTAGCTAAACAAGAAGATAAATCTGGTCAAGGTAGTCATGGTTTTAGGATATAGGGAGATGTCATCCTCTGAGGTAAGCTCTTTCACGGATGAACTTTTTACATTTTTAAGGGATAAAAGAACTATTCCTATGTCTTATGTTCCTGAAAGGAGCGTTCGGACTAATGGTGTTTTCTGTCCTTCTATTTCCCAGGTTGTTGAAGGTCCAAGGAGGTAGTAGATTTAGAAGGTTCTCTTGCTAGAGCTCAGGAGGAAAAATTAAACATAAGGGATCCTCCTTCCGAAGGTTCTAAAAAGACAACAATCCTTCTAGACCTCTTCCATCTTAGAATAAATATTCTTCTTCTTATATATTATATTCTTGTATTCTCTTCATAAAAAATAAGTTTTGTAACAAAAACATTTTTCTTTTAATGAAATTATCAAATTTTTTATGCCTTTTCTATTTCCTTACTTCACCAAGGCTAATAATAAATAATAAAATTCAAGTTCATATATGACTCAAGGATATCTTCCTTATTTGTTGGAAGAACCTCATGTCCTTAACTAAACAAGTGGAACTTGAGCTTTAAATAACAACTAAGGTTAAATTCTTAAACTTGTTGTATCGAGATAGAGCGACTTATTGGTTGAGCTATTGTAAGGTTGAAACTTTACACTTATAAATTCTTAAGGTGGTGAAGACTTAACCTTTCACCATGCTTTTAGGCATAGGCAATCGTTCTTCCTTATTTAACTTATAATGAAACGAACCTTTTAGGTTGTCGAACCCCTACAGATTGTTATACCATTGGCAAACATTTTATGGCTTTTGAGGGAGATTCGAACCCGCATTTTTATGGCTTTATAAGGAGCTAAACCTTTAATTACTTATTTATAATTTTTATGGCTTTTAAGGTTAGTCGAACCTTTAATCTTAATGAAAGTTTATGGTTTTATTGGGTGAACCAAACCCTTAGTCAACTTTATGTTTTTATTGAGTAAAAATTTATTGTTTTATTGGGTGAATTAAACCCTTAGTGAAATTTATGATTTTATTTGGTGAATCGAACCCTTATAATTGTAAAGATAAAAAATATTATGGCTTTTTATGGGTGGGCCGAACCCTATATGCACAGTATGTACTAAAATACCTCTTTATTGATAGTGCTTGTGAAGATTGTCTGCATTCTATAACCTAAGGATTGGCTACCTTCCTAGTGCGACTTATTGGTAGGCTACATTTCTTATCACATTTTTTACTAGGTATGGGTCTTCCCAGTTAGCTCATAGTTTTCCTACCCCCAATATATCCTTTGCCTATTTTAGTTTTCTTAAGTACAAGATCTTCTTTTTTAAAGGATCTTTAATGAACTCTTTTGTTGTGGTATGAGGCAACGTTGGCTTTGTATGCTGCTATTCAAATGGTTATATGTTTTATGCATTCTTCAAGCAAGTCAATGTGTAAATTTGCTCCTTCGTTATTAATGTTTAGATCAAAGTGTTGTACTCTGGGGCTATTCATGTCAATCTCTATTGGGACCACTGCTTTCATGTCATACACTAGGCTAAAGAGTAATTCTCCATGAGCTTTTCTAGGGGTTGTTTAGCACGTCCAAAGAATATGAGTTAATCGTTTAACCCATTCTCTTTTGGCTTCATCAAGTCTTTTCTTTAACCCATTAAGGATTATCCTATTGGTGACTTCTATTTGTCCATTTGTCTAAAGATGAGCTACTAAAATAAACCTAAGGTTAGTATAAAGATTCTTGCAAAACTACTTGAAGCTATTATAGTTAAATTGCTTGCCATTATCTGTGTTGAGAGTGTGGGGATGTCATACCTGGAAATGACTTCTTTCTAAAAAATTTTTTTTATCTTTTTTGTTGTGATGGTGGCCACTGCTTTGGCCTCTACACATTTAGTGAAGTAGTCAATGGTGATGATGATAACAAATTTTTGTCCTATTGCTTGAGGAATGGGGGATCGAGGATGTTCATTCCCCATATGGCGAAGGACTAGGGACTAGTGATGCTGATCTATTGAACTGCTAGGTTTCGAGGAATTCTGTCATGCTTCTAACACTTTTCATAAGTATATATAAACTCTTGTGTCTTTCTTGATTGTTGCCAATAAAACTCTTGAAGTAAAGTTTTACGAGCCACTATATGTGAACCTTCATATGTGCCACAAATCCATTCGTGAGTCTCTCAGAGGACATAGTTGTTTTCCTTCCTAAAGATATGTTTTGTCTAAGGATATGTGGTCGATGTCCTGTAGATTATTCCATCTTGGTATGAATATTTTACTTATCTCTTTTATAGCTTTAAGGCTTCTGTTTGGTCTTTTGATAACTCTCCTTTGTCCAACTATTGGATGATTGGTTCCATCCAGGCATTTAGCTTTGCTATACTAAAGATCTCATATTCAAATATGATTAGGTAGAGTCATTCTTCCTTGAGAGGGAGGTTGTGAAACACCTCTCCTTGTTCTATGATTGCTTTGGCAATATTGTTTTCTTCTATGTTCTCTTCCCTAGGGATCCAAGCAATATTTTATGTTTCCCTTTATTGGGTAAGTTTGTTAAGCAGGTGTTGGCACCTCTTCAGATACTTTGCCAAATTGTCATGTTTGGTTTGAAAGTCTTTTGTGACTTGGTTAAAAACTAACATACAGTCATTAAATACCTACATTTTCTCTATTTTTACTTTAAAGGCTAGCTTAAGCCTGGTGATCAAGGATTTATTTTCTACGACATTATTAGTATCATTGAATTTTACAACAACAACATATGTTATTTTAAGTTTACTAGGGCTTTGGAGAATTACACCCACTCCAGCTCCATGCTCATTGAAAACTCCATCCATGTGTAAAGTCCACATGTCTTTTGGTAATGTCCTGGCTTGCTCATCATCTATCATCTCTATGACAAAGTCAACTAAACATTGGGCCTTTAAGGTCGTTTGAGGTTCATACATGATATCATGTTCACTAAGTTGATGGATCCAATGTACTAATCTTCTAGAAGTATCAGTTCTTTGGAGAGCTTTTCATAGGGTTGATCATCCGAACCATAATTGTGTGTACTTAAAAGTATGGTCTTAGTTTCCTTATTGAATCTACCATAGCTATGACGAGCTTTTCTAATTTTGGATATCTCATCTCTCCTCCTCAAAGGACTCAACTGGTATAGTAAATAAGGTGTTGTTTGTTGTTTGCTTCTCAGATTAGTACTGAAGCTAAGGTTTCTTGCCATGCGATAAGGTACAAGTAGAGTGTTTTTCCTACTTTAGGTTTGCTTAGGAAAGGTGGTAAGAAATGTTTTCAGTTTCTTGAATGTTGTCTGATAGTCCTCTGACCACTTGAAGTGTTTCACATTCTTCAAATTCCTATAGAATGCTAGACACCTTTTCGCTAAATAGGATATGAATCGCCCTATCATTGTGATCCTTCCATGTAGCCTATGGATTTCGTTGATAGTTTTTATTGGTCTCATTTGAATATGGCCTGAATTTTTTAGGGTTTACTTGATTCCTCTTTTCGAAAATCATGAATACCATAAACTTGTCTACTTTGACTCCAAAGATGCACCTCTTTAGGTTTAACTTTATGCCATACCTGTTCAAACACTAAAAATTTATTGCATATCATCTACATGGGACTCATTAATTTTGTTTTTGATAATAATATGTTTTATATATACCTCTACATTATTATCGATTTGATTCTTGAACATGAAGTACATTAGCCTTTGATAGGTGGCACCTGCATTCTTTAATCCAAAGGGCATATTTGTGCAATAATAGGCTCATTGATTTGTAACAAAAGAAGTCTTTTCCTCATCTTCTAGGTCCATTTGTATCTGGTGGTATCCTTGGGTCGTATCCAAATAACTGTACATGAAGAAACAAACAATTAAGTCTACCAGCTGATCATGTTCTATAACGGGTAGTTATCTTTTGGGCACACTTTGTTCAGATCCATGAAGTCAATGCATATTCTCTATTTTTTAGTTGATTTCCTAACATAATAACATTAACGACCCAGTTAATACCTACTCTTTAGAGTTTGAATACTTACATTCCTATAGCTTTTTGCCTTTCTGCAATAAATCTCCTATTATTCTGCTTTACAGGTTTCATCTTGAGATCCATGTTCAACTTGTAAGATGGCATCAAAGGATGAATACCAGGTATCTCTTTTGGTTTAGAGGCAAATGCCCTAATATTTTCCAAAATGACATGAGTGAGCCGCTCTATTGCTAATTGACTTATATCTACATCATATTTAACTATTTTAAGTTTGATTAACTCACTAATGGGTTTAAAATGCTTTTTTTTTTTTTTTGGATTAAACACATCACCCTTGGGTGTCTACTGGACTGCTAGGTGATTGCACTCAATGGCTGATTTCTAGCTCCTTCAAATTGTTACCACCCCTTAAGGTGTGGGTATCTTCATGGTCAAATATCTTATGCTTTGTGTAGCTCCTGTCTCAAAGAGTTATGGTCTTCTTAAAATATCATTGTATGGTAACTTCTCATCTTTTATCTAGAATAAAATCTTGATTATTGATATATGTTCCAAACATTCATTTGCCATTTCTGCCATAAGGATGGTGGCCCCAAGAGACTTTAACTGCTTTCCCTTGAGTTCCATAGGAAGTTTCCTTACTCTTTTGAGATTCGTTAGCATGCCTCTCATGGCTCTATACGTATGCCCATCAAAGTGTTTGTTGCGATGCCTCCATCTACCAACAGTCTCTTCACCAAATAACTATTGATTATTGCTTCTACCACTACTACATCATTATGTGGACTCTTGACATGTTTGCCATCTTCAGGGGTGAAGGTGATTGTAGGCATGTTGATTTTCTTTGTATCAATGACAAAAATATATGATCCTTTATGTTTCTTTACGGGGGTCCTTAGTTGCTTTCCTCCCATGATAATATTAATCACCCCCGGTATCATCTTTCACGGGCGATCATCTATTCAATGTTCGTTGTTATCTTCACAAAGTCTTTTTACCTCTTCATCTTTTAAGAACTTGTGAAGGGATCCTATTTGTATTAGCCATTTGACCTCCTTCTTAAGGTCCTAACACTACTCAGTATCATATCTATAGTTTTCGTGGAACCTGCAAAAGAAAGTTTTACCCTTTTTGACTACCCTATCTGGGTTTAGCCTATAGAGGTACTTTATGTCAGTACCATTTTGTTTAATCCAAAGTATAATGTTACCTCGCATATCATTCAGTGGTGTAAACTATGCATCCTTGCCACTCCTTGCTTTGTTAGAGGGAGTGGTTCAATTTTAGAGTGTTCAACAAACAATGTTATCTGGTCTCTTATCTTGGGCTTTCTTCTGGCCCCAACATTCTCAATTCTTTCTCTTCTCTATTTTTCCTTCATCGAGCCTAATGTATCTTTGAGCTATTGAGATTGGCTCAGAGTATGATTCAGTTGCCTTGGTGTGGAGCTTATCCTTCAATCTTTCAAATATCATTCACATTCTCATGGCTTCTGCAGTTGTCTCCATGTTTATAGTCTTTATTTTCATTGCCTCCTTAGTGAACCTGTCAATATACTCTTGAAGGGCTTCACCTTTTCTTTGATTGTAAGATCTTAAAGAACTAGTTTTCCTCTTATAAGGAATGTTAGTAATGAATTATGAAAGAAAAACATGTTTCAACTTTTTAAATGAATGCATAAACCTGAAGGGCAGTTAAAGGTACCATCTTTGTGTTGTTTTAATGAGAGTAATAAGGAAAACCTTATACAGTATGACATCTGAGATGTTGTTCAATAGCATGGTGTATTGAAAGGTGCATAAATATGTGTAGGGTTCTCCTATTCCATTATATACATACAAAGTGGGAAGCTTACATTAGTTGGAAACTTTTCCTCAATGATTTCCTAAGCCAAAGGAGATGCCAATTAATAATCCTTATATCACTAAAGGGGATGGACAACCTACCAAGAATGAACATACATAACCTAAAAGTGAAAGAGGCTTGAGAGCTGTTCGACTACAATGGTTAATCCTAAGTCTTGGACCTCTTTTGATCTTGATAAAGGAGATTGATCAATTCTAATGTTACAATTAAGTGTTGTTTTGCTGTTTTTAGTTAGTCTCTATATTAGATGTTGGATGAAGTCCATAATCTCTAAAGAAAGCAAAACGTTTCCTAATTCACGACCACAACTTTAAATATTGCGACCGCGACTTAAATTAAGGCAGGTTGAAAAATTGGACAGGTGAATTTGCAGGCCACTTCTCTGTCGCGACCCATCCAAAGATGGAAGTACCAAAGTCACAGACAAATTCGCGGTATGTGTCAAGCCTCAGTCGCGACTGCGAATTTCAAAGTAACTCAAGAAGGAATCAAGTTCACAACCATAGTATGAAAAGTGTCCCAAGTGACTGTTGGAAGCCAAAAATCATGATGGCAACCTATGAATAGCGACAACAAATTATGAAGAAGAAGATGAACATTTTGACAGAGAAATTTGTGTCCTAAGTGGAGCCCTGTACAAGAAAAATCATGACCACTACTTTTGTGAGCAGGTGAAATGCAACGACTATATTTTGCTGGTGAATCAATGAGAGAATGACACGTGGACAAGCCGTTAAACACAAACGGGGATTTTCGTCGCAATTTTAGGCTCTCGTATGGAAATTGGAAAATTACAACCGCGAAAGAGTAGTAGAGACTGTGAATGAAGCTTGACAAGCATTTAATGAAAAATTTGTCTAGTATACTTTAGAGATTTACTACCAGTTTTATTACAACATCTCTTTGGTGAGAAAAGGCTATAAATTCCTCACTAAACAGATGTAAATGCAAGAGAACTCATTAATTTTATAACCAACCTCTTGCAATTTTGCTACTCAATCTTTTCTATTCTTTAAGTGATTGTTTGGTGTGAGCATAAACACCATTTGTAAATGTTGTAGTATGAGCCTATAAAACACTAAAGAGAGGTTGTTGTGTGAGCCTTAAAAACACATAGTGTAAAGGTTATTGTGTGAGCCTTAAAAATACAAGTGTAAAGGTTGTTGTGTGAGACTTAAAAAGACAAGTGTAAAAGTTAGGTTTAAGCTTTGAAACACCATTTGAAGTTAGTGGAACACCCAATAATAGAGAATTGGAGAGTGGATGTAGGGTCAATTATAGTCGTACTACTATAAATTGTGTACCTCTTTGTCTACTCTTCTCTATCTCTTTACTCCAATTTTTTTTTTTATACACCAATTCAACTCTCCCTCCCCCTTTTTAATGCTTAGGGCCAATAAGTGGTATCAGAGCAAAGTCTCACATTCTAGCCTTAATTGGGTGAGAAAAGATCAATGGCATAAAAGGGAATCCATTCACACCTCAAGTCTCACTTTGATGGATCCGACTATACTCATTAGAAGTATAGAATGAAAATCTATCTTAACATAGATGTGATGAACTTTTGGGATGTGGTTGTCAAAGAATGGAAGTCATCCACTAAGGTAGTGGATGGAATTGAAGAACTTACCTAAGGGAAGAATGGATTAAAGCTCACCGAAGATCAAATGGAAAAAACAAGAGGGCAATGACCATTCTTCTAAACTCTCTCTCTAGAGAAGAGATTGGAAGAGTGCAACATTGTCAAACAGCACATGCCATTTGAAAGACACTTGAAAACTACCATGAAGGCACAACACTAGTTAAGTCAAGCCAGTTAGAGATGTATGTGATCGAATGGGAGCTATTCATGATGAAGGACAATGAAAACAACACCGAAATGATGAATAAGCTCTTATCTATCATCACCAACATGAAAAAATTTGGAAGGAATCTCACAAACTATGAGGTAAACATAAAAATCCTCAAAACTCCATGCAACATCTAAGAGTCCAATCCAAAGATTGGAAAGGTTCCAACAGACGTGTTGATAGGCAAACTCTTAACTCATGAGTTGGCCTTACAAAAAGATGAGCAAATGAAGAAACTAAGAGGACAAGGAGATAAACCAGAAAAAGAAAGAAGAACCCTGGCTCACAAATTCTCAACAAAGAAGAAGGAGGTAAAAATTACCTTAGGTGATGAAGAAAGTGACAAGGAAGAAGAGGAGCTAGCAATGCTCTCAAGAAGGACAAAGGAGTTGATTAAAAGAAGAAAAGAAAGAAAAAATTTTAAAAAGACAACTCCTAATCCAAGAGAAAAATCCAACGATGTCACTTGCTATGAATGTGGGAAGCATGGCCACATCAAGTATAGGTGTCCCAAATTGAAGAAGAAAAAGAGATGGGACAAGGAGAAAAAGAAGATCTTTTCAACCACTTAGGATGATAGCTCAAGTGAAGAAGAGGAAGAAGGAGAAGTTGCCAATATTTGTTTCATGGCACAAGAAGATTCTACTAATGAGGTAAGTACTTCTTCTCATTCTAATTCTGATTTTGAATTTGATGAGATAGATGAAGAGCTTCTAAAGGCTCTAACTATGAGATGTGATAAATACAAGTCACAAATGAAATCTTACAAAAGAAAATGTTGAAAATTAGAGGATGATTGTAAATCCCTTAATGACATTATAAAAGAATTGAGAGCATCTAATGATGAGCTCAAAAAATTTATGGATAGTCTTTCCACATCATCTTCTTTAATGGCTTCACTAAGAAAGGAGAATGAGACTCGAAAGGGAGAAGTCATTGAGTTTAGAAGCTCAATCTCTAAATTGCATAAAGGAAAAGAAGTCTTGGACACATTGATTGTGTCATAAAGACCACCACTAATTAGACATGGTCTAGGCTTCAATGGAGCCTCCTCATCATCTCAAACCATATTTGTTAGAGCTTTAGAACCTCAAACCTTAAGGGTTGAGGTAATT
>CATIWR010217966.1:0-10990 GCA_949677035.1 Omphalea diandra
TTTATCAACTCCTTGCATTTCTTCTTGAGAGATTGATTCATTTCTGCAAAATCAACACTTATTTGAAATATTAGTGATGATCAATCTACTTTGTCAAGATCAAAAGAGGTTTTAAACTTAGGATTAATCATCCTAGTCCAATAGTGATCGCGAATTAAAAATTATGACCTCTAATTATGAAATATATGAGTAACGAATAAAAAATCTTCGGGAACTGGCGCGTACAACGGTTAGAAATTTAAATTTTTAATTGAATTCACGATGTAGAGCAAAATTCACGATCGCGAATTGATAATTGTCAATCAAGTAAAATAAACCTATAATTCGTTACTGTGAGTCAACAAATTGCAACTACGAATTATAAGGCAAGAAGAACAAACAAAGAAAAAGTAAAATTTGACGTTTAAAGTTGTGATCCACTTAATATGTTGATGCTTAATTTTTGCAAATTGACATAGAAAAGCACAATTGCATTTAAAATTAAGACATTCAAAGATAAATATCACAAATAATCAACACATAGCAATTAACCAAAAGATCATACTTTTCATTTTTGGGAATTTTCATCAAGCATTCCTAATTCTCTCTTAGTGAAGTTCAACCTTTCTTCATTGAGAGGTTTAGTGAAAATATCCGCAAGTTGATGATTTGCGTCTATAAATTCTAACACCACATCACCATTTTGGACATGATCTCTAAGAAAATGAAGTCTAATATCTATATATTTGCTCCTAGAATGTTGGATGGGATTCTTAGAGAGATTAATTGCACTTGAATTGCCACATTTAATGGGAATGTGATCAACATCCTTGTCGTAATCCTTCAATTATTGTTTCATCCTAAGTACTTGAGTGCAACAACAACCTGCAGTTACATACTCAGCTTTGGCGGTGGATAAGGCAACCGAAATTTGCTTTTTGCTAAACTAAGATACTAAATATTCTCCTATAAATTGGCAAGTTCTAGAAGTGCTCCTTCTATCTAAAAGACTATTGGCATAATCCGTACCCGAGTAACCTATGAGACTAAAGGATGAATCTCTAGGATACCATAATCCTAAATGCAATATGTTATGCAAATATTTGAAAATTCTTTTGACAACATTCAAATGTGACTCTTTGGGACAAAATTAAAATCTAGTACACATACATACACTAAACATAATATCAGGTCTAGAAGCAGTAAGATAAAGTAGAGAATCGATCATACCTCGATATCTCTTCTCATAAACCGTCTTACCCGATTCGTCTTTATCAAATTTGATGGTATCACTCATGGGTGTTTTTACTACTTTGCATCCATCCATGCCAAATTTCTTGAGTATGTCCTTTGTGTATTTGCTTGGTTGATGAAAATCCCTTCTTTGGTTTACTTGATTTGTAAACCAAGGAAAAACTTGAGTTCTCCCATCATCCTCATTTCGAATTCCCTAGTCATACACTTAGCAAAATCCTCACATAAAGATTCATTAGTAGCACCAAAAATGATATCATCAACATAAATTTGTTTTATTAGTATAACATGTTTGTGCCTTTTTACAAATAAAGTTGTGTCCACCTTTCTCTTTTCAAAATCATTTTTCAAAAGAAATGAGCTAAGTCTTTCATACCAAGGTCTTTGAGCTTATTTTAACTCATATAAGGCTCTATTCAATTTATAAACATAATTTGGAAAACTATGTGATTCAAAAGAAGGAGGTTGTTTAACATAAACTTCCTCCTCAATAACACCATTTAGAAAAGCACTCTTAACATCCATTTGAAATAATTTAAAATTCATATAGCATGCATAAGCTAAAAGAATCCTAATGGGCTCTAACTTTGCAATGAGGGCATGGGTTTCATCATAGTCTATGCCTTCCTCTTAGTTGTAACCTTTTGCAACCAATCTAGCCTTATTCCTAGTGATGAATCCTTGCTCATCTAACTTGTTCCTAAACACCCATTTGCAAGCTATAATTGGGTGTTCCTTGGGCCTAGGAATAAGTTCTCATACATTATTTCTCTTAAATTGGTTAAGTTCCTCTTGCATGGTAATCACCCAACTTTCATCATCAAGAGCCTCATCTATAGTTTTTGGCTTGAGTTGAGAAACAAAAGAAAGATTGTTATCTAAAAAGTTGAGTTGAGATCTGGTACTTCACCTTTTGAAGTATCATCAATGATTAAATCTTTGGGCTGATGCTTTGAGAATCTCCAATCTTTGGGTAGATCTTGACTTGGTAATTCTTCTTGTTGATGTTGAGGATCCTTGTCTACTCTTGATGACTTATCATCATCGTTATCTTTGTCTTCCTCTCTTATAGTATGTTCTAATTATAATTTTTTAAAATCACCTACAAGATCATCAATAAAAGTATTTTTCCTAAGATCAAGCTTATTAGATTCATCAAATACAACATGCATTGACTCTTTAACAACCATTGAACTCTTATTAAAGACCCTATAGGCCTTGCTAGAGGTGGAATACCCTAAAAATATACCTTTATTAGTTTTTTTGTCAAATTTTTCAAGATTATCCTTGGTATTCAATATATAACACTTGCATCTAAATATTCTTAGATATGATATCTTTGATTTTCTACCATTTCATAGCTCATAAGATGTTTTATTGAGAATGAGCCTTTTAAAAACTCTATTTGCAATATAACACGAAGTATTAATGGCTTCGGCCCAAAAGTAATTTTGCAAAGAATACTCATTGAACATAGTTCTAGCTATCTCTACTAGTATTCTATTTTGCCTCTTTACAATACTATTTTGTTATGGTGTTCTAGGAGTTCAAAAGTTGTGAAAAATCTCATTCTTTTGGCAATAAGATTCAAAAGACTCATTTTGAAATTCATTTCCATGATTACTTCTTATAGAAGAAATGAAGTAACCCTTTTCATTTTAAATTCTTTTTGCAAAATTTTTAAAAGCATTAAAGGTATCATACTTATGAGCTAGAAAGGACACCCAAGTAAACCTAGAGCAATCATCAACTAGGACTAGTGCATAATATTTTCCTCCTAAAGTAACACTCCTAGTAGGTCCTATCAAGTCCATATAAATCAATTGAAGAGATCTAGATGAACTTACAATGTTCTTTGCTTTAAAGGAGGATTGATGTTGCTTCCCTATTTGGTAAGGACCATAAGTCTTGTCTCTAGAAAACTTTAGCTTGGGAAGACCTCTAACTAGCTTTCCTTTTGATAAGCTTTGTAATAGATCCATGCTAGTATGTCTAAGCCTTCTATGCTATAGCTAAGCTTCATTACTAAGAGACATATGACACTTAAAAGATTGGTTAGCCAAATTCTCTAAGCCAATTAGATAGGTATTGTCTTTCCTTTCACCTTTGAAAACTACCTTTTTATCCACTAAAGTGGTAACTTGGTATTCTCTAGGGTCAGAGGTGACTTTATTACCTTTGTCACATAATTGAATTACACTAAGCAAATTATGTTGCAAGCCATAAACTAACAAGACATCATCAATTAAAGAGTAACCATTTTTACCAATGGTTCCAATTCCAATTTCCTTACCTTTGGCATTGTTGCCAAATTTGACATTACCACCTTCTTTTTCCTTAAGGTCATAAATAGCTTCCTATTGCTTGTCATGTGCTTTGAGCATCCACTATTCATATGCCAATTGTTTGATTCATTGGTGGTTACCAAACACCCCTACACAACACAAATAAATCATCTTTTCTTTGGTGCCCAAGCATATTTGGGTCCTAAGGGGTTCGGTTTTAAAGGATCCTTCAATTTGTGGTGTGCCTTCCTAATATAACAAAAAAACATTTATGTGTCCATACTTCATTCAATAATGGCATTGGAGTTTAGACCTAGGTGTCTTCCTCCTATGCAATGTCTTAGTATGAGTGGAGAGTTTTCTCATACCAACATGTTGAGTGTGAGAGTATGGACATGCATGAATGGGTGTAGGCGTGTATTTTATGTGTGTGTGTGAATGACTTTTACTATAAATGTAAGCATGATTAGCCTTTTTTAACATAAGCCTTGAGCCTTGTTGCACCTTTCATTTGTCCTTAGGCATTGGGGGTTTAGTACTTTGAGTATTTTTCTTTCCAACAACCTTAATACTTGAAGTTTGAATGTTGAGGCTCTAATGAATGTAGTGGATGGAGATGTAGAAGAAGAGGCTCCATTGAAGCCTAGACCATGCCTAATCAAGGGAGGTCTTTGTATTGAATTGCCAAAATATCCTCCAACTGTAAGTTAGATTTTCATGAAACCTTAAGTACACATTTAGGAAGAGATTCACCACTACATAAATATCTACACTTGTAAGAGTAATTTTTATAACGTGCACGCATGAATTCACTATTTTAATATAAAAATGAACCCCTAAGATGGCCATAAGGGCTCTAAGAGTACCAAGTCACCTTTGACATGCCAAAACGACATAAATGATATGAGACCAACCCCATGAGGCATCCTTGAGCCAGAATCACTAGCTAGAAGGTATGAAGCACTTGTAAAAGATTTAAGAATATTAGTAATTATAAGAAGACAATTGCAAGCTTGAACGATACAATAATACTGAGTACCTGCTAGAACTTGTTGAGTATCTGCTAAAGAGTTATTGAAAGATACAACAACACCTAATACCTACTAGAATGTTGTTAGAACTTCCCCAGTGCCTGCTAAAAAGCTATTGAGAGGTATAACAATAATTGTTACCTACTAGAAAGTTGTCAAAACTCCCTTAGTACCTATTAGAAAGCTACTAAGAGATACAACAACACTAGGTACCTACTAGAAAGTTATAAGAACTTCCTTAATACCTGTTAAAAAGCTACTAGGAGATATAACAACACCTAGTACTTGCTGGAAAGCTACCAAAACTTTCATTGTAGCTACTAGAAAGCTACTGAGAGATACTGTAATACTTAGTACCTACTGTAAAGTTGTCAGAATAAGCTTTAGTACCTACTCGAGGAGTTAGTCAAGAATTATATCCTTTGGTATCCTTACTAATACCTATATTCCTTACATTGCTTTGATGAGACTTATTCAAACATTGATTTCTTAAATGTTATTTTTCAAGCCCTACGAAGTAATAGGCAAATTGTAAGTGTTAGACTCTAAGTCTCAGGATGCAAAGCCTAATCATGAAAATCGCTAAACATATTCCCTAGAATGCAAACCAAGCCTAAGATCACACCCAAGACCAAGCCCAAAACTAAGTTCAAGGCTTCCAACCCTATTTAATGGGATGTACATCCCATTAAACTAAGATGCACATCCTACCAAACTAGGATGTATAACACACTAAACTAGGAAGTACAACCCATCTCAAGGATGTATAACCAAGGCTAAACCCAAAAAGCCAAAACCTTTTGAAATTGCCTCCCTCCTCCCTCCCCCGCATAAACCCCAAGGTTGTACAACCTTAAAAGATGAATGTATAGCCTAACCTTGGTTATACATCCCATATGCAAACCCTAATTCCAAGAGATTCATCATCTCCTATGTGATTGGATATGAATGTAGTGTAATCAAAACTATTTTAGACTATAGTTCACCCTTCCATCACTTATAAATACATCCCCATTTGAAAAGGAGGGATAGGCTTACAAAAACTAAAGTTACTCTACCAAAATTTGAACTCATAAACCCTAACTCACCAGAAACCAAACACCTAATCCAAGGTAGTTTTTAAGGCTTTGAGATTACACTTTGCATTTCTTATAGCATTTTTTAGGAAAATATTAAACTTGTGAGCCTCTTAGGGCAAAGGAACATACACAGGCATCTAAAGACCCCCTTATCTCTCTTTTTTCTTTTCTTTCTTGTTCTTTGTTTTGAAAACTCAAAAATTAGCAATTGTATAGCCTTGATATAGGTTGTACAGCCTACATTCTGGTTTGTACAACCCTCATAGTGGGTTGTACAACCTAGCTTCTCAGGGATTTTTTTGCAAAACTCCATTTCCACTCATTCGGATTCCCCCCTTCTAGAGGTGTTTTCTATGATGTATTATGGTTCCATTAATAGAATAGGCTGAGGTCTAATGACCTAAGACCCCTATTCATTTCAAAAATGGAATTTTTGACAAGTTTTAAATATTTTTTTAGTGCATTTTATGTTACTACTTTATGTTCTTTCATATCTTGATTGAATGATGTTTGAAGTTTCTATTTAGACCTGATTTGGTAGTGATCAAGTGAGGAACTGAGGGTTCCTAGGATGTTAAAGTCTCATTATGATTATGTTTATCTTCAATAATGTTGTTACTTTATTTTGGCCTTTGATTTCCTTTCCTCTTGAGTTGCATGCTAACTTTCTTGATAGTTAATAGCGTATACAGATGCCTAAGGATTCATCAACCAAAGGATCTCTTTTATAATGATTTAGCCTTTAGGCCATTGAGATCCCTCTAAGTGCTTTGCATTGCATGTTTATGATTCCTTGCCTTTCATAGTGCATGCATTTGATTTTGATGTCATATTGATGCTTATGTGATGTTGGGATGTGTTTATTATAGACTTAGAAGTTTGTCTAGGTACCTTGAATTTGGAGACATGGTAAAGTGTTTAATGATTTCACTTGTTTGTTGAATATTTTAATTTATTATTTGCTTTAGTTACGAACTTGTTTATTTTTTGGTGTAGGTGTTTATTTGAGTTAGACCTTGTTTCATGGTCTTAATGGTCATCTCTAATGACAAAATTGAGATAATGGATGACCACTTGATGTAGTAAATGGATGAGATACATGATAACCATGTGCCATGTCACATGACCCCCACTCCCTTTTTTTAGATGATATATGTGATGAGATGCATAATAACACTATGCCATGTCACATGAACCCTATTCCCTTTTTTAGATGATTATGTATATGTGATGAGATGCGTGGAACTTCCTTTGCCATGATTTATGATCTTTATCCCCTTTAAGTTGTCAACTTCGTTTGTTAGATTTGATTACATTAGAGGCATATTTAGGGTTGTTAAATTAGACTAATTAATAACTTGATTAAGATGTTAAAAGTAAACCAAAGATGTCTGAGGGTTGGATCCTAATATTCGAGTGATTTGGGGGTACCTAACCTCTTCTCCAAGTCATACCCAGTTTTTGAACTCAATCTCTGTTAGGATGAAGATGAAATGAGCCTTCTAATTGACTTTGTTCAGGCACAGATTTTGTCTTTCCTGAATTCTTATTCTGACCAAAGTCAAATGATGACTCCACAATTTTTAGGGATGGTACCAAAGTATTGCCCCGAGTTGGTCCCCTGATGACCACAATTTGGACTTAAGGCTTTAAACTTGTGCAAGGCCTAAAGGATCTCGTCATGACCCCATTTAGACCATGATCGACGCTAGAAATTGGGTAGGCTTAAAGCCATTGAAACTTGTAGCAATCCTATTCCATTTTAATCTCATCTAGTCTTCAATTAATGATTATTGAGGTTTTGCAATGATAATAAAAAATATCCACCATGATTTACATAACCAAATTCACAACATCTATCAATCTATAAGTCTTATTATTGTAAACTACGGAGTGCTAGAATTTAAATAAACTAGGAATGAGTATTACATAATATGCCTATGCAGATGGACTATGGGACTATCAAAAATAATCTATCGGATCGACTACTATTTGAAAAATTAATTAAGACTGTCAATCTCGAGAGTGAGATAATATTATATACTTCTATAACCTACTAGGTGAGCATGCATTATGCATGTACATAGCAAATCTGCAAGCATTATATATATATATATATATATATATATATATATATATATATATATATATATATACAATTCATCAAACAAAGTTAAGCATATAGAAGGAGAACAAGAGCAAACTCTATACTTCACTACTAATAGCCATTAGACTTTATTAATCCAAATTGATTAGCATCCAAAGAGCAAGCTAGACCAGGACTTATTCTAGTGTACCATCACCTAGAGAGCAAGCTCGACCAAGGAGTTCTTAATATCATCATATCATAATATATTAATATCCTAAGCCCAAAGAGCAAGCTCAACCAGGGCACTATACCATCATAATATATTAATATCCTAAGTCTAAAAAGCATGCTTAACCAAGGAACTATTATATCATAATATTTTAGTACCATAAGCCTATAGAGCAAGTTCAATTGGGCCTCCACTAAATCACAACTACTTATATCAAATCATACCAATACACACTCTATCATAATATAACCCATTAGATGGCATGTTTTGCTAATGCTCTTAATCCATAATCATATCAGTATCACAAATCATTATACACATATATAAACATACAATGCAACATCAATAATAATATCAATATGCAAGAGAAGTCAAGTTAAGCTAGTATGTCATAAAAAGTATATAATATTAACTCACAAAAAGGTTGAAGATCATAAAATGCTCCTATACTTCTAGTGGTGCGAAATGGGTAGTAGAAGAGTCTAAATAAAGAAATAATTTATTAGAATCAATATGGAATATTATTCATACCTCATTTAATTCCCACTGAAATTTCTAATGCAATTTTGCAAACATCTCCCCCAAAAATAGGACATAACTCCCCCATAAAACAAGTCAATTTCTTATAAAAACACTTTTATAATATATATCAACACCATTCAATTCAAATAAGATCTTTAAACTCCTCAGATTCCCAACCAAACACATTCTATAATCTAATAATTAATAATTTCCAATTTATCAACACAATACTTCACATAATTTCCAACAATTATAAATACCCATGCAATAATAGTTAACTTAATTAATAATTATATCAACACATTAATTTATTTTTCGATTAGTCAACAATAATCATATAATTGATAATATATTTCAATTAAATTGATCAATTACATTAAATAATTGTAAACAGAATATCCAAATTCTTATAAATATATTAAATATATATAAATTATATTGCTTAATACAAATTACTCATATTCTTCTCAAATCATCATTAAACCTTAGATATTAACTAAACAATTAGAGATAATCAATAACTCAAGTGTTTCTATATATATATATATATATATATATATATATATATATATAATTTAGTCAATCTAACTACTAGTCAATTTAAAGATAATTTTCATTGTTAATTCTCATACCTTCTATTAATTTATCTAACTCCTATAATCAAATCCAACAATTAAATTTAACCTCAACTAATTCTCTAATTTTGTCATTTAATTCTAAAATTCTATTTTAGTCATAATATCCATAAATAACACTCATAATTATCACTAATTATTATTAATCTCTTTAAATCTAATTAAATCCTCCAATTTAATAACCTTTTTCAACCCATAATTATATTTCAAATGAATTTAATTATTCTTATAATTATTCTATTAACTCTATAAAAATATCCTTAAAAATTTCATAATCCTTAATAATTTTATTAATTCTAATTAATTTCTCTAATTAAAATAAACTCTATTAATTTCCATAATTTAATTTAAAATCTCCATTAAATCTCAATTCTTCTATCCATAAATTAATTAATATCATTATATATCTATCTAGTCTTTTCTCAAGTCATTAGACCTTCAATAAATATGAATTTCATAATTTAAACCCAAATTACAATTATTGAAAAATCAATAAAATTCATAAAATCTCGCCAGATCATCTATAATTTGTGAAAATTACACCATCACAATCAAGATGAAGAGTAGCACGTTTTATCCCGGTTTGCCTCCCGAACCTCATCGAAGCCATTGCCAAAGCCGCCATATACAGTGGTCGAAGTTTGCCAACAACAACCATTGGAAAAACAACCAAATTCATCTTATAATCATCTTTCCAAGAGTTCTTAGGAACTTACAACATCATCATATGAGCTACCATTTGTCTGAAATCTCAAAAAAATTGAGATTTGACTGAAACTTTGATTGTTTGTTGCATCGTCATCCGACCTCCATTATGGTCGCATCAAGTATCCATGGAAACCTTGTAAAGAGATTTTTTCCACAGCATCTTGAATCACTCAATTTGGAGCTACAGTTGAGAAGTTCTGACTATTTGAAATTTACCCTTCTCTCCGTCACACACTCACATCATCTAGTGCAGGTTCGAGAGTCCCATAAGCCAAAACTCATCAGTTTTGGCTTTTAGCCAAAACATGACACTTTGTTGTTTTATAATAATAATAATAATAATAATAATAATAATAATAATAATAATAATAATAATAATAAAATCACCACAAATAATTAATTTTGTAAATATAGTTAAATCATTTTCATATATATTTTCTTGAAATAATTATTTTATTATTAGCCATATAAATTAAATTTTTTATAATTAAATTCTCTAGAATTAAAAAAATGAGTTTTACTCAAATAGAATATTATTTTCATCTTAAATTTAATTAAATTTATTAAACATAAATATAACAACTTCACGTATATAAGTTAATATTGATTTATTTAAATTAAATAACAAATCATCTCTAATCAATTATATTCATAACATAAAATATTTCTCATAAATTTATTTAATCTCTTAAAATTGATAAGATCTTATTACATAATGACTTTCATAAATAATTCTGCTAACATAAATAATTTAAATTAATATAAATAATTTAAATCCTTAAATATATAATGTTTATCAAACATAACTTATTAAACTTAATTTATAATATATGGCATAATCTTAATGAAAAATAATAATCTCACTAATATAAAATTATTTTTTAAAAAACATTAGTATATCCATTAAATACAATAAATCATTCATAATTATAATCATATGAACTTAAAATTAATTTAAAATCTACTTAGAAAATATTTCACCCCTTGTAAAATTAAATTCATCACATTGTTCATTACATACATACATATATATACACCTACATACATACATACATACATACATACATACATACATACATACATACATATATATATATATATATATATATATATATATATATATATATATTATTTGAAATAAGTTAGTTCTTTTTATATTATTCAAGGCAAATTTTCTTT
>CATIWR010217968.1:0-19131 GCA_949677035.1 Omphalea diandra
CCCGTTTGTTTCTAATGGCTAGTCCACGTGGCAGCTTCTTATTAGTTCACCAGGAAAACATAGTCGTCTTTTACCTACTTTCAAAAGTCGCGGTCGCGAATTTTCTTACACAGGCCGCGACATAGGCCGCGAATCCATCTACCAAAGTGGTTAACTTTCTTCCACAGGGATCGCGGTCGCTACCAGCAATATGTCTCCATAATTTTTGACTTCCAACATTCTTCTGGGACACTTGTCAAGCAGAGTTTGTGAACTTTCTACCCTCTTGAATGTATTTAAAAATCGCAGTCGCGATTCAGACGAGACTTCCACCGTGAATTCATCTGTGTCAATCTGACTTCTTTCTTTCCAAGCATCGCGGCCGAGAATGGTTCTGCGATTTCACTTGTTTGATTTTCAGCATGTCTTAACATGAGTCGCGGTCGCGAATCCTAGATTGTGGTCGCGATTTACATGTTACTTTGGAGTTCATCAACTTCTTAAATTCTTCTTGAGAGATTGATTCAATTCTGCAAGAACAACACTTATTTGAAATATTAGTGATGATCAATCTACTTTGTCAAGATCAAAAGAGGTTCTAAACCTAGGATTAATTATCCTAGTTCAACAAGGCCTTCCTTAGTTAGGCATGGTTTAGGCTTTAATGGAGCCTCTTCTTCTACACCTTCACTCATAACATTCATGAAGGCCTCGACACTTCAAGCTTTAAGAATTTAGGTTGTTGGAAAGAAAAATACTCAAAGCACTAAACCACCATTACCAAAGGGCAAGGGAAATGTGCAACAAGGCCCTAAGCCTATTTCTAAGAAGGCCATCCATGCATACATGTACAATAAAAGGCATGCTGACTTAAACACATACAAAAAATTGAATTCTACACCCATTCATACAAGTTTATGCTCACACACACACACACACACATCATGTTGGTATGAGAAAATCCCTCACTCATACTAAGGTAATACATAGGAGAAAGACACATAGGTCTAAAGTCTAATGCCACTATTGCATGAAATATAGACACATAAATGTTTATTACTACTTTAGG
Organism: Omphalea diandra; assembly: GCA_949677035.1. NCBI lineage: Eukaryota > Viridiplantae > Streptophyta > Magnoliopsida > Malpighiales > Euphorbiaceae > Omphalea > Omphalea diandra. Next base: position 1,049 of record CATIWR010217968.1, read on the forward strand.
AAGGCTCACCTCAAGTTGGAAGATCCTTTAAAACCTAACTCCCTAGGATCCAAGTATGTTTGTGTACCAAAGCAAAGATGATTTACTTGTGTTGTGTAGGTGTGTTTGGTAGCCAATAATGAAATAAATGATTGGCATGTGGATAGCGGATACTCAAAGCACATAACGGGTAATAGGAAGCTATTCATGGCTCTAAAGGAAAAAGAGGGTGGCAATGTCACATTTGGAAACAATGCCAAGGGTAAGGAAATTAGTATTGGGACCATTGGTAAGAACGGTTTTTTTTAATTAATGATGTTTTACTTATTGATGGCTTATAAGATAACTTGCTTAGTGTAAGTCAATTATGTGATAATGGTAATAAAGTCATCTTTGACCCTAAAGAATGTTGAATTACCATTTTGATGGATAAAAAGGTAGTTTTCAAGGGGGAAGGATGGGCAATACTTACCCAATTGACTTAGACAATTCGGCTAACCAATCCTTTAAGTGTCTTATGTCTCTTGGTAATGAACCTTGGCTATTTCATTGAAGGCTTGGACATACTAGCATGGAGCTCTTACAAAACTTATCAAAGGAAAAGCTAATAGAAGGTCTTCCCAAGCTAAGATTCTCTAGAGAGAAGGCATGTGGTCCTTGCAAAATAGAGAAGCAACATCAATCTTCCTTTAAAGCAAAGAATGTTGTAAGTACATCTAGACCTCTTCAATTAATTCATATGGACTTGATAGGACCTACTAAGAGTGTTAGCTTAGGTGCAAAACATTATGCACTAGTCCTAGTTGATGATTACTCTAGGTTTACTTGGATTTCATTTCTAGCTCATATGCATGATGGTTTTGATGCTTGTAAAAGTTTTGCAAAAATGATTCAAAATGAAAAGGGTTACTTCATTTCCTTTATAAGTGACTATAGAAAAGAATTTCAAATTGTGCCTTTTAAATCATATTACCTAGAGAATGGAATTTTCTATAACTTTTTGACTCTTAGAATACCACAACAAAATGGTGTTGTAGAAAGGAAAAATAGGACACTAGTAAAGATGGCTAGAACTATGCTCAATGAGTATTCTTTTTCAAATTACTTTTGGGTTGAAGCTATCAATACTTCTTGTTATATTGCAAATTAAGTTTTCAAAAGACTCATTCTTAATAAAACTTTTATGAGCTATGGAATGGTAAAAAGCCTAAGTTAACATACCTAAGAGTTTTTGGATGTAAGTGCTATATCTTGAATACCAAGGATAATCTTAGGAAATTTGATTCAAAAACTAATGAAGACATCTTATTAGGTTATTCCATAACTAACAAAGCCTATAAGGTTTTTAATAAGAGTTCAATGGTTGTTGAATAGTCTATGAATATTTTGTTTGATGAATCTAGTTAGCTTAATCTTAGGAAAGGTTCTTTGGTTGATGATATTACAGGTGATTTTGAGTAATTAGATTTAGAGGATACAAGAAGAGAAACGGATGAGGACCTTGATGAAAACAAATCATCAAGAGAAGATAAAGATCTCCAACATCAATAAGTGAAATCATCAAATCAAGATCTTCCTAAAGATTAGAGATTTTCCAAGCATCATCCCAAAGACCTAATCATTGGTGATACTTCAAAGGATGTAAGTACTTAATCTCAACTCAATACTTTAGATAACAATCTTGCCTTTGTTTCTCAATTTGAGCCAAAATCTATTGATGAGGCTCTTGATGATGAAAGTTAGGTGATGGCTATGCAAGAAGGACTCAATCAATTTGAGAGAAATAATGTGTGGAAACTTGTTCCTAGGCCTAAGGAACACCCAATTGTAAGTTGCAAATGGGAGTTTAGGAATAAGTTAGATGAGCAAGGATTCGTTACTGGAAATAAGGCTAGATTGGTTGTTAAAGGTTATAACCAAGAGAAAGGCATTGACTATGATGAAACCTATACCTCATAGTAAGGTTGGAGGCCATTAGGATTTTTTTGGCATATACATGTCATATGAATTTCAAACTATTTCAAATGGATGCCAAAAGTGCTTTTTTAAATGGTGTTATTGAGGAGGAAGTTTATGTTGAACAACTTCCTGGTTTTGAATCACATACTTTTCCAAATTATGTTTTCAAATTGAATGGAGCCTTGAATGATTTGAAACAAGCACCAAGAGCTTCCTATGAAAGGCTTAGTTCTTTTCTTTTGAAAAATGATTTTGAAAAGGGGAAGGTTGACACAACTTTGTTTTTCAAAAGGCATAATCATGATACACTAATAGTGAAAATATATATTAATGATATCATTTTTTATGTTACTAATGAATCTCTTTATGAGGATTTTGTTAAGTGTACAACTAGAGAATTTGAGATGACCATGATGGGAGAGCTCAAGTTTTTCCTTGGTTTACAAATCAAGCAAACCAAAGATGGAATCTTCATCAACCAAGCTAAATACATAAAGGACATTCTCAAGAAATTTGGCATGGAAGGATGTAAAGTGGCAAAAACACCAATAAGTACTACCATTAAATTAGACAATGACGAATAGGGTAAGTTGATTGATGAGAAGAGATATCGAGGTATGATCAGTTCTCTACTTTATCTTATTGCCTTTATACCTGATATAATGTTTAGTGTATGCATGTGTGCTAGGTTTCAATCTTGTGCCAAAGAATCACATTTGAATGTTGTTAAAAGAATTTTTAAATACTTTCATGGCCCATTATAATTAGGATTGTGGTATCCTAAAGAGTCTTCTTTTAGCCTTATAGGTTATTCGGATGCGAATTATGCTGGTAGTCTTCTGGATAGAAAGAACATTTTTGGAACTTGCCAATTTATAGGAGAATATTTAGTTTCTTAGTTTAGTAAGAAGCAAGTTTTGGTTGCCTTATCCACCGCTAAAATTGAATATGTAGTTGCAGGTTATTGTTGCACCCAAGTCCTATCACATTCCCATCAAATGTGACAACACTAGTGCAATAAATCTTTCTAAAAATCTCATCCAACGTTCTAAGAGCAAACATATAGACATTAGGCATCACTTTCTTAAAGATCATGTTGGTGATGTTATGCTCGAATTTATAGACATAGATCATCTACTTACGGATATTTTCACAAAACCTCTTAATGAAGGAACGATGAACTTCATCAAGAGAGAGTTGGAAATGCTTGATGGAAGCTCCCTAAAGTGAAAAATGAGATGATTCTAATATGTTGCATTATTCCATGATTAAATGATTGCCTTATGTGATGTATGTGATGTGTATTCCTTTAGATGTTTTAATTTTGTGTGCAATTGAGCCTCTCTATGCCAATTTGCATAAATTGGACATCAATAAATTGAGTGGATCACAGTTTAAATAGTCTATTCTTCTAATTTTATAGTTATCTTTTAGGACTTGTAATTCACGGTCGCTATTTTGTGGTTCATAGTCATGAATTATAGGTATTCTTTAGTTGGTTGTTAACCATCAATTCACGATCACGACTTTCAATCTCCATAGTGAATTTATTCAAATTTTAAATCTTTTAACCGTTGAACACACCGTTTTTCGAAGATTTTTTGTCTGTTACTCACATATTTCAAAATTAGTGATCATGAATTTGAGATTGTGGTCAAGAATTTGAGCAACTACCACACATTTAAGTGATTTGATTGCCAACCGATTGCACTCCTTCGTTTAATTCATTTATGACCATTTTTAGCCTTTTTCACACCCTTTCCTGGCCTATATAAACCTCTCAAACAATGTTTTTATTCATTCCTACCAAATATTTTCATCTTTTTTCTTTTTTAATCTCAAAACCTACTAATCTTTCTTCACTCACAAATGGCCCCCAAGAAAGCTTCAAGAGTAGAGAAAGGGAAGGTAGTGGTATAACCTTCTAGACCACCAGCACTACACTTGATGAAAGGAATAACTAAAGAGGAGAAAGATCACTACAAGGAAAATGCCTCCAAGATCATTCTAACGAACACAATTCCTTCTACTTTCCTTTCAAATCATTAAGAATCAAGGACGAGATCCACGCATTCCTTTTAAACCTCGAGTGGAATGAATTCATATTTCGTGACAAACCTGGGTATGAAGAAATCGTTCAAGAATTCATGTGTACTGTGACTCTTAGTCAGAGAGCACAATCTCGCGTTGGCCAACATGAGTTAGTATTATGTGCTTTTGGAGACCCTTTCTTCATCACTTTCGAACAATTGTCCATTCTTTTCAACCTTCGAGATGGAGATGACATTCCTTTCATCATCTCTGCTCTTAACGTCATTTATTCTGAGTTTTGGTCTAAAATTTCCATCAAGACCAAACATGACCCCAAAACCTCCTTAGCCAAATACATCTAAACCCTCCCTTTTTGGTTACTTCATCATATCATCACCTTTTATGTTAATGTAAAAGGTGATGGTAATGAAAAGGTATCCCAAAAGGATCTTGCTTTCCTTTTCTGCCTTATCAAGAACAAACCCATTCAAACTGGTCATTTTATTGTGGATCAACTGATTCACATGAGCACCAAACCTAAGAGTCAGTTTCTTTTCCCTTCCCATATAACTGCCATTTACCAGTACGTGGGGGCTCTTAATGAGTAAAATAAAAAATTTTGCACTAAGAAGCTTTCCCCTTCCTAAAATTTTCTTGACCTTCCCTACCTCATCAATGTAAAAGCCATTCACCTAGATTATTACACTTACACTTTGGGAGCTTTTGGAGCCAAGAAACTAGAGTCTTCCCAAGCCTCCAAAAGAAAAAGGCTTGCCACTGAAGAGGGAGCCTAACCTATTCCACCTCTCATACCTAAGCCTAAAATTGAAATCTTTCTTGCTTCCATCAACAAGAAATTGCGCAAAGTGATGAGGATGCTAAAGAGAATATTTCTCCTCATTTCTTACCTACACAATGACTCAGTAGGCTTATAAGAGAAAGTAGGTGCTCCTTCATGCCATCTTTCAAATTTTAAAGATTAGGAGGACACACTGAAAGAGGAAGATAACTAAAAGGTTGAAGAGGGTGATGAAGCTAAGGGTGGAGGGGACAATAAAGACCAAGACGATTTTAGAGATGATGACAGTTCTCCTATCTTTAGATTATCTTTAAGGTTTATTTTTTTTCTTTTTTGTGTTATCTTCTAGTTCTTGATGTAAAAACTATTGATCCTACAGATTATTATATAAGTAAAAGTGTTTGTTTTTGCAATTCAATGTCTCATATTTTATGTGATTGCAACTTACATGTTAACTTTATTATTTTGCTCTCTATCATTATTCACTCTCAATTTATGTATCTCTTTCATGTATTGACTTTTTACCCTCTTTTTGATATTGCCAAAGGGGGAGAGAATATCATATTGAAAGAAAATGAGAGTTTTATGCATAAGAAAAGCATAAGTTGAGGGGGAGCAAGTTCTATCTAAGGATTATACTTAGAATCTTTTTATCATTGTCTAGAATCCTTCAATTATCTAATCATAGACCATTCTAGCTTCACAACTTAAGCATTTATTTCTTCTTTAGGATCAATCTAAGTTGTCAAAATCAAAAAGGGGGAGATTGTTGGACTAGGATAGTTAAACCTATGTCATAAGCCTCTTTTGATCTCGACAATGGAGATTGATCAATTTTAATGCTTTATTCAAGTATTGTTTTGCATATTATAAGAGTTATTTTCATTGAAAGTTGGATGAAAGTCAAAATATCCATCTTTTAGAAGAACATCTAAATTCATTACTGGTATCCCCTAAATCGCAACCACAATATTGCTATAAGAATGGATGGGGCTAGGCCAGAGGAATTTATGGGTGAATTCACATCCGCGACTCGACCGAAGGAGCCTTAGTTGAATCACAGAAGAATTCACGATAGCATTCGTGTCTGATGTCACGACCATGAATTTCATAGTGACAAATGAGAGAACCAAAGCCAAAACCACAGTATGCCAAGTGTCCAAAGGAACCGTTGGAAATGAAAAATCAAGAGGGTGAATATTTGGTCATGATTGTGACTTAAGAAGTTGAAGTTTCTTTCCAAATAGAGGAATTTGAGGTCTCAATTCGCACCCAAGACAAAGCCAACTCGCAACCATGACTTTTAAGTAGTAGGTTGAACACAACGGTTATATTTCTTAGACAACCAATGCATGAAAGACATGTGGACTAGCCGTTAGACATAAAATAGGGTTCTCTACCGCGATTTCTAGCTCTTTAGTGCAAATTGAAAATTTATGATGACGAAATGATAGTAGGGATCGCAACTTCTGCCTAACAAGCATTTAATGCAAAATCTGACTAACACAACTTAGAGATTTAGGGATAGTTTTAAAGTAACGTCTCTTTGGTGGATATGGGCTATAAATACTCCACTAAACTGATACAAATGCAAGAGAATTGAATTAATTGTAACCAAACTCTTGCAAATTTGCTACTCATTCTTTTACTCTTCTTTATGTGTTATTGATTATTTGGTGTAAGCAATAAACACCTTTGTAAGTATGATGAGAGTTAGCCTAGATTCTAAAACTCTTGTAAGAGGTTGAAGTGTTAGCCTATCTAAAACACTTGAGAGAGGTTTTGTGTGAGCCTAAAAACAAAAGGTTGTAAGGTTTTGTGTGAGCCTAAAAACACAAGGTTGTAAGGTTTTTATGTGAGCCACAAAACATAAGTTGTATAAGTTGGGTGTGATCTTGAAAACACCAAGTTTAGTTGAGTGAAATACCCAATTATGAAGAATTAGGGAGTGGATGTAGGATTCGTTAACACCTAAACCATTGATTCTTCTCCTCCCCTTCTTAACTTTATAAACACTTTAACCTTCCTTTTAATTTTCAATTAGCCTCCAATTCAACCCCCCTTCTTGGTGCACTAGGCCAACAAAATTAATAGGGACATGTGATCTCCTTATTGAACAATCATCTCTCCATGAAAGAAGTCGTTCAAAGTTCTGTTGGACTAGGGTAGTTAACCCAAGTCTTGGACCTCTTTTGATCTTAACAAAGGAGATTGATCATGTCTAATGTTTCAAAATTAGTGTTGTTTTGCAGCCCTTTTGTTTTTTATCTAAGTTTGCAGTTGGATGTATCACAAAATCTTCAAAGCAAGGTTGTCAAAATCGAGATTTTACCCTAAAATTGAAATCGTAAAATCGGATCATAAAATCGTAAGATTTTACAACATAATAAAATATCATTTTAAAATATAATTATACATATATAAAAATATAAATAAGATATTTTTAAAATTTAATACATATAATTACATTAAGAAGATCAAAAGAAAATATGTTCATAAAAAGATTCAAGTTCATATCTCATATCATAACATTAAAATACCTAAAAGAAATTAGTTCAAATCTATTACACATTTAAATTAATAATACAAAATATACAAATAAATACTACATAAAATAAAATATGACATTTAAAAAAAGTTATCAACATTTTTATTCAAATCAACTCCTTCATCTTCATTAACATAAACATCATTGTTATTTTCATCTCCATCATCTTCAAATTCATTGCTACCAAAAGACTTATTAGTATTTTCACAAATATTATCAATAATAATGACAAATATTATCACTAATTCAAAAGTTATTTTTTTGTGTTAAACTTTACTTCTCAACAGTAGTAAGTAATTTCAATTTTTAGTCATATAGGATTAGTCAATTGCAATTGGCAATTAACAATTAATGTATAGTCCCAATAATATAAAATTGAGCAACAAAAAATAGAAAAAAGAGAGAAAATAAAGCATTCCAACAGCAAAAAGGAATAAAAATTAGAGAAAAATATAGGAGAAATAATATAAAAATAAAAGGAGAAAATTAGATAGAAAAATTAAAAAAAAATAATAATGAGTCAACACCCGATTTCACCCAATTTTATCAATTTTAACGAGTCAACACTCGATTTTACCACAAATCTGATTTATGTACTATTAAAATCGTTCACATGATTTTGACTCGTAAAATTGTACAGATCAACTTGTGATTTTAACAACTATGAGTAGCAGTATTTTCCAGAACAAGTGAATGCGACAATTGACCAGTCGGTTACAGTTGTTGGAGTGCTCACCACACATGATTATGCTTTGAAACTCAAATTGTTCTCGCTTTCCCTGTAAAAATCTGAATTTTTGACTGTGCTTGAACGACTATGTTCCATATTTATATAGAAAATTTGAGTTAAGGTTATATTTTTGTATTTCAAAAATTTTATATTTTATATTTATATTTTATAAAATATCATTTTTATGAGATATTTCTCATTTTTTTATTTTTTCACATTTTAATTTTTATGCAACATAAGTTCTGTACTCACATTTTAATTTTGATATCAACATAATAAAGTGTTCTTCAAAAAAAAAAAAACATAATAAAGTGTTTAGAAGTGATAATTTTTTTATTTGAATTAAATTCATTTAAAAAAGTTGGTTTAAATTTGATTTAAATTTAAAAGAGTTAAAATAGTAAACAGGTTTTAATTCAACTCAAAACTATTCAAATTTAATGTAATTTAAATTATTAAAATATTTAAAATAAAAAATTAAAATAATGAGTAATTTAATATTAAATATAATTCAAAATCATCTATGGATATTAATTTGATGACTTGACTGATTAAGAAATATATAATTTGAAATTAATTTTATTTATTTATTATTTTTAATAATATTAAATACTATATATACATATATGTATATTATTACGTTTTATATTATATCTTTTTTACGCAACGCAATCCATGAATGAACTGGTTTTGTGGGGGGCTTTTTTTTTTGTACTTTTGTTTCTAAAGGAGCAGTTAATGCTATGAATATGAGAAGGGAGTCGAATTGACTATTCGTTAGGAGGTGAATGCCAGCTGTATTAGCACATTCATACTTCCACTGACTGATTACGAACACTCTGATCTGTTCCATTAGCTATTAATTATATAATCTATTCCCACAATTATTTCTTTAAACTCATTTTCTATTTCTATCTGCTTCTCTGACTCACCTGTCAGATCCTTTAGTGGGATCCACAATCCAATCAATTTTTTCCTCCGCACAACACCTCATACGGCGCCGTCTCGAGCACCCAAGCACTTCCATTCCATAACGTCTCATTCTCTCTCCTGAACCGGCACTTCCCGGTTCCCGGTTAACTTCCCGTTATAAATCCATCCCCTTATATAAACCTTCTCCTAACCCGCACACACAACGCCCTTTCTCTCTCTCTCTTTCAACACCTCATGGTGGACGGACAACGCGATCCCGAGATGGCTGACCATTCCTACAGCTCCCACTGCTGCTTCTGCTTCGGCACCTGGTGGAACCGAATCCCGTCGTCAAACAACAATCCGTGGTGGTCGAGAGGCGTGAGTTCGATCAAGAAGTTCCGAGAGTGGTCAGAGATCGTCGCAGGACCTAAGTGGAAGACGTTCATCCGCCGGTTTAATAGGAACAGAGGCAGCGGAAACGGGCGGCACGGGAAGTTCCAGTACGATCCTTTGAGTTACGCTTTGAACTTCGACGAAGGGAATGGGCATAACGATGAGTACGAAGACGATAATGATTATGGCGGGATTCGCGATTTCTCGTCCCGGTACGCTGCCGTTTCGGGGTCGGGTAAGCCTCTGGTTATGGACGCATCGACCTGTAATAGTGGCGTGGGGACGAAGGAATAAAGCTGCGCCGGTATGAGTTGGTGACAGGACAGCTGGAGCGTCGACAGGGTGACGAATCGCGGCGGCGCTGTTTCTCCTTATCAGTCCATTTTTATGAACATATTTTTCAATAATAATAATAAAGAAAAAGCTCGAGTATATATGTTTTCCTTATTGTAAAGCCATTTTTGGTGTTTAATTTGAGGGGGTAATTCTTTGTAGTTAGCGTGTAACGGAGGAGTTGAGGAGGATTTGCATGGCGTGTAAGGTAGATTTAGATTTGTTTTCTTGTATTGGCTGTAGTTTCTTTTCCTTTCTTATTTATATGTAAATGGTCAAATGGTTGATTCTTAGGGGATTGGGAGTTTTGCTTTCTTGTAATCTTATCTAAGAAAGTCCATCTTAATGAGTGAGAGAAGGCCACACTTTGGTCTAAGTCTGGCGTGGCGTTAATGTATCTCTGAAACTTAGATCCTTATCTCCTTCTACCTTTTGCAATTTTTTTAACTGGTCATAATATTAATGATTAGAACCACGACTAGACATCATATTAACCCGTGATTCTTAATCTTCATCTATAAGCAGTGCTCGTGTGTAATTTTTTTTTTCCCCTTTCTCACAGGTGTGAAATCAGGATTTTCTGTAATATTCTTCGTAATATGGCTGCATCCATCCTAATCTAAAATATTTAAGCTTCTACCCACAACTGCACTAGTAGTTGCTTGCTTATCTCTGTTGTGGCCTTTGTTAAACTACTTCCAAGTAACAATCTTCTCCAAATTGATCAGCAAATAATAATAATTTCACCTTTAAATAATCTAGAATTAGATATTAGAATTTTAGTTTCACCAACAAGAATTTCACCCTACCAATGCCGAATAAATAAACCACGGTAATATTTTCTTCAAATAATCTAACCAATCTCAATAGGCGAACATACAAGGCATTCAATCTGCGAACGAAAAGCATGAACAAAAGTTAACAATACCGTTACTTATGAATACATTCGCACAACTAGTTAGCTCCTCCTTTCCGAAAAGAAGTACAAACATATAATCACCACAGGCACAAAAAGATTTGATACCATGATACCATGCTGAAGCCAGCTGCTGATGTGCTTTTGGCTGACAGCTTATCTCAAACCATTCTTTAGCCTCATTCTGCAGGCTCCTGATGGACAGCAGAATTCGATCCTTTGTATCCCCATATCTCCTGTTGTCATGCTGCAAATGCATTGCCTTGTTTTGCAGATTACCTGTCAGGATCTCATCCTCCCTTGCCTCATAATAATGCATCAAGTCACTAAGCTTTTCCCTGTACATGTCTTTGTGACTTAATGCAATGTCAATGAACTCCTCGAATCCATTTACTTCAAGATCAGGATCCTAAGTTGCTTCAGCAATCTTCTATGACCAAACAAAATTTGACCTTTCTTGAGCAGTCGAATCAAGGATCCTTCCGTAGAGTTTTCCCAATACTCCATCAGAGATGTACATTTTTTTGTCTTCTCTCTCCATAAAATCTGGAAATTCCTTTCGTTTCAAATACCTAGGCAGCTCAGCTGGTGCACCAGTCTTTGCAAAGTCAACTGCCATGGAATGGAGTTCTGCCAACTGCAGGCATTTGCTACTTCTGGCTTTATCTGGTTCACCATCAGCATGGACCAAATGTGCAGTGGAGATGGCACCTAATGTATCATTGATCATATAATCAACAAAAAAATTTTTGGATTTCCTTTCGTTGTCAGGGAAACACGGGATGAAAACAGAATTACAAATCAGATATAATCAGAATTCAATATCATCTCATCTTAAATTACCTCCAATGACACATCGTGATCCATTTTACGAGGTCTTCGTCCTTGGTAATCCATTGGAGTCTCGGTTTGGCTTGGGATGAGACCTTCATCCCAGCTTAAGAAAAATAAGTCCCCATCAAGATCACCACCAGAGCATTCATTTGGGTGAGGCCTGTGGAAAATATTTCTTAACCATCCTGATTAATTATCCATGCACCAATGTTCCTCCCCATTAACTAGTTATCCCATACAAGTAGCACCAAGCATATTTATTACACATAATGAAAAACAAGATGCAGCAGTGTAACAAAAAACAATAAAACGGAAAACGAGGGATAGTATGACAGGAGGAGCATATGAGTAAGCTGTTGATGACTACAGTCAGAACCATTGTCTATGAAGCGCATTAAGAAGTAGGTGAAGGTAGACATTAAATCACAAAAGCATTTGTTGGCTTTAATGAAAAAGAATTATGAAATAATGTCCAAAAGTTTAATGATGTCGGCTTAAATCTGCAATTATATCCCAAATGCTTTAGGTTGCAGGTATTCCAGAAAAAAAGGAAAAAATAGTTGTCTACTTGAGATGGGCCATATGAATACCTTTTTCTCCATTTTGCTAGGTTGAGCTATATAATGGGAATAAAAACAAAGAATCGTTTCAATATGTGGAGGTGTGATTTGACAGTTCATTGTTCATATCCTGGACCAGAACTAACCCACCTGAGCCAATCATGACATCAACAAATCCTAACCTTCTCATGAGTAAAGTTCGCATGGTTGTTATAACATGGAAGCATCAAAAAGGGATTTTCATTATTGCATCAAAATTTTGGTCAGGGCCAAAAAGGATAATGGAGCAATCCAAAATCGACCTTTAAACATAGCATGGTGGATGAAGAAATCAACCAACTACTAAAAAAGGTAAGTGAGATGATAACTTACCTTCTCCTTTCTGGGGAAAAAGAATGCAATCAACCAAACCCTTCTCTTCCAGTTCCACTTTATAGACGGCCTCAAGCACTCTGATATCTCTGGGGTGAAGACAAGGATTTTTGGTGACAGCCACCTTCCCTACCTTCCCTGTTACTACAGATGTCTTTTCATCTACCCTTCTAAAGAAGCTCTGTTCAGCATTCTGCAGCTCTGATTTGGTCACGGTTATGTGCACATAAAGTTCGCCATAATCTAGAATTCCAATTTCATCCTAGCAACCAATAAGGATACGGCCTTTTGGAACAAATATTCGACACCTACTTCTTAATTCCACCAGCAAGTTTTCATGATTAAGCTTGAAGCATCATTGAGAGTTAAGGCTCCACATTGGGCTCATAACCTTGAAGCAACATCTTTACCAGAATGTTCTTGGAATTAGTCCAAGCCAAATTCTCTAAGACATCCAAAGCCAACTCTCTATTATTTGGCATTCTAACCAAAATACGTAATTGTTGCTGTTGCAGACCTTCAAATGTTTCATCCTTCACTCCCAAGGTAGACAAGAGGGAAATTATCCGTCGATTTAAATAGCAAGGCATACATTCACTCCTTTTAGTGACATTAAGCATCCTGTTTTCCGATTCAAATTTACACATGCTGCTGCGCGAAGATAGCTTCCTGAAGGAATTACGATCAACAGCAATTACACCTTTATAGCCACCGTATCGAATTTGAAATGCTGATGGAGTATGATTCAATCCACATTTTTGAGCAACCTGCCTAGCGAAAGAAAGAGAAATTTTGCCAATACCATCAGAGAAGCAGTAGTCAATGCCATCAGTAGTAACTTTAATGTCAGGATATCTTGTGCAGGAACAAAAAAAGTTTGCTTAAAAGCACAGAACAATTGACCCATCCTTGCTGCACATTTAGAAATGCTGCGAATCTCATTGAAGCAACCCATCCATTCTCTAATATCTTCTGCCTTCACATCATCATTCGAAGCAAACATCCAAACAGAATTTGATCGCAATTGACTAGCTGAGAAGGCCAGAAATTCAAACCTTTAGCCCCAATCACAATTCCATCTCGAAGAATAGACAATATCCTGTGATATATTTCCGTTCTAAAAGGTTTGGCAAAAATGCCTTGATGGATAAATGTGGACATGGTATTTGCAGGAAGTTTACTCCAATCTCCTTCAACGAAAGTGATTCTCATAAAGTCTGAAGCTACTCCAATCTCCTTCAACAAAAGTGATTCTCATAAAGTCTGAAGCATATGATGCATAGTTTTTTACAACATAGTTAGATGCTTCAAGCTCAGGACCCAAGCAGTAAATCTTTGATTGGGTAATTAATGCCCTGTGACAAGTCATTACATTCCGATCTATTAAGTTTTTGTGTGATGACAAGGATGGTTTTTTAAGGTTTCTACCTGGAACATGCAACTGTTTCTTTACAAAAGAACAGGATCATAACAAGTTGATGTTAATTTGTGCAAATTCTGCAGAATCACCATAGCAGTATCCATGGTCAAACTACCAAGAATTTGAATCAATTCATCATTTATTCCAGCAAGACAAATTTTTTGTGTATGGACTAGAGAATTCAACTGGAAAAGGATCTCATATGCCAACTTTGAATCATATTCACGCTTGGCCAGTGGAACTATTTCGGATGTATAATGGAATTCTTGCCCATCATCTAAAAATAATTCTTCCTTATCTTCAATATAATATGGGAAACTTGTGAACACATCTGAAGCCCCTAAGCCTTCTTCAATTTCCCAACAAAGTGAAAGTTGATTGGCCAATAGATTTCCTAGAAGAGAAGTCGGTAGTACGAACCCAAGCAAAGTCAAAGTCCTCCTTGCACATATGATTCCTACATATGATACCTATCAGCACTAAATTTTGATGCTATATCAGGTCCAGATATTTTTCGATATATCTTTGGTCCATATCTGAGCTGAAATGTAACAGCAAGGCTCAAATAATGACCCAAAAAACACATAAATTTAATACCCTAAATAATTATACTAAGGCCAAATCTAGAAACAGCAATCAATTAAAAAAAAAAAAAAAAAGAAAATTGAGAACAAATACTTTGTTCTCCAAAACTTATGAATTTTATCTCAGCAACATCAAACATGAAGAGAAGGTTATGGAATAACATTTCTTAAAAGAATTCCTATTTTCAACTTTTCACCCCTTTTACAACCCAAATAGGTGGTGTTAAAGTGCAGTACCATGTTACTTGTTTCCACTGATGCAGCTCCATAAGGAATGTAACTTAATGATCCCAGCAATAAGATTCTGAAAGCTTACAGGATCAAAATTTTGAAGTTATATTGAGTTGCTATACCAAAAAATAACCTCACAAAGCATAATGAGACATAATTCACAAGCAATGTGCTCTGCCCTTGGAAACAACAAATTCATTTTACAAATTCAGTTGAGCAATTCAACATCCTTCACACTCATCCAGTGCTATGTTCCTTAGTTTGTTAAGTTGCTATACTCATTACTTCATGTGCGGTACAAAGTCCAATTTGTTGACATCATATCGTGCCATGAAATAAGCAATAATAAAATGAAGCACAAAGACCACAATGTAAATATGTTCAAAACATTCCATCAAGGTTGACACAGTTAACTACAAATTAATATTTTCCATTCTAATATCATCCAGATGCATCCAGTTCTCTTTCATTAGTTTTCTATAAGCTGTAACCTAGAATGCACTCGGGCAGATGTGAAAAGCTAATGCGACAAAATCCTTCAGTTGATGGAAAAAGAGGGGGGAGGGGAAGCATGCAGAAGGTGACAAATTTCATTCTCTCTCAATTTTCAAATAGTGTTGCCTTTGTGACTCATGGGATAGAGATTTTTATTTTGGAATTATATACCCTAACTATTTGATATCATACATTTTCTGAATTTTGATCCGTCTCTATTTTTATTTTATAAATTTTGAGTATTTTGGATTGATAGTTAATGAGAGAGACGGTGACTGAGGGGCTAGCTATGACTATCGTGCTTGGTCTAAGGTTGAAGAATAGTGTTTTGGGGTCGGTAGCTAATTGTGTATTGGTGATAGAGGCAGAGATGAAGATGAGTTTATGGGTTTAGCCGTGTGAGGAAGAGTTAGGAATTGTGCTTGTTGTGGCTGAGTTACGAGTTGTGAAATTTTATGGATAACAAAACAAAAAATTATTGTCCAAAATATTTCGTATTTCTTATCAATATTTAGTTGCCCTGCTACTGCCAATGCTTGCACTGCTAAACCTGCCATTTGCCAAAGAAAAACATAGACTAGAAAAAGGAAACTAAATACAAGGCATAATCTCGGCAACACAACAGATGTGTATGCTAGTATCTCATTTGGCTTGCTATTATGCTTCCATATTCTGTCATTCTTGATAAATGATAATAAATTTCTAGAGTCTAGCGCATCCATTGAAGCTACGGTTGCCAATTTCTTGAAAGTTGATGCAGCAGGATAGGGCAGCTATCAGTTTCTTCAAATCATCTGTTGTGTGAGTTGCACTCAGAGTCACTCGTAGCCTAATGTTTGTAAGAGAAGAAAAGGAAATAATAGAAAAATGAGTCATGCAGATGAAAAAAACATAAGAAAACAAAGGGCTTCAGAGATAAAAATATAATGTTGACCAAACTAAGCCATGGTTAAAAAAAGATCAAAGTTTGTCTCTCAAAAATGATTAACCTAAATCCAGCCCCATTTCAACTCGAAATATCCTGATTCACTTTATGAGACCCGTGGATCTGCCAAAGACAATATGATTTCAACTATTCATGGATAGATGACTCCCAAGTTGACATCTTTGCATACATGTTTGACAAATCAGTGCAATTATCCCAGTTGCAACTATACTTTGTCGCTTGATAAGGTTTTTTACCTTTTTTTTTTTTTAAAGAATAAGGTATACAGTTTCTAAATTCTTTTTCCTGATCAAAGCAGCATTAAAATGTAATCCCTGCCACCGAAACTGAGAGCAAAATAGCAGCATAATTTGCAGCATGAAATTGACATATTTATCGATAAAATACACCCCAAAAATGATGAAAAATTCAGAATGAGAAAGTATTAAGGGGATAATAAAAGAAATCCAATACAACCTGCATGAGTTGGGAGGCACTGTTGGAGGCCTGATTGCAGACACATGAAAACCAGATTTCAATAAGTGCCTGATCCATGAAAATTTCAAGAGTAAGGAAGTGTTGCAAATTGCAAACAATGACCATAATTATGTGCAAACACATGGAAGGGATAAGGAGAGAAAGAGTTAGAGAGAGAGAGAGCAAACCGGCTTGCTTGCAAGGCTTTCTCTTCAGTCCCTACAATTAGAGAAATTATGGGAGTTGTTATGGGGATTCCTGTTAAAGCCTGAAACTCTTGCACTCTGTTCCAAACTGCATCTCTACGCCACCCTTCTTTTTTTGCCACAATCACAGCAGCTGCAACGTTTTGCTCAAGTTGTTAATAATACAAAGTATAACACCAAGAAGGGCCAAGAATTCATAATGAAATGATAACATAAACATCTGCCTGCACAGTAATAACACAAAATAAAGACTATTGTTTTCATATAAAATGGTATTTGTTGGCTATTACATATATAGAGAAAGGATTGTATATGAAATCCACAAATATCTAGTTTTCTATATTCATATTTGAAAATTGAAACTAATCTTTAGTATCACTAGCAAACCAAGATGTACTAGAAATTTCCAGATGTGGCATTTATGGGAAGTAAACGAAGTTAATTTCATACATACCACAAGAATAGCAATACATAGGATTGGTGTGCAAACTTTCAAAACAACAGTTTAAAACAAATATGAAAAGCAAAGCGCAAAAAGTACAGTTTACCATGGGCAGCAGCAGCAATAGGGACAGGGGAAGCAGTTGAAAATATAAAAGAACGGCCCCTTGATTGTATGAGCTTTTTCCAACTTTTGCTGTTCATATAGGATTGTTATAACAAAAAAAAAAAAAAAAAATCCATTAATAAGAGTGAGCAAATGTTAGAAAGTATCATTCTAAAAGAGTATCAGATAAAGATACCCCTTCAAAATTTTCGCAGGAAATCAAAGACAATGAACCAGATATGATGATATTTCTCATTTCTTGAAACAGTGTTGAAAAATGCCCCTACTTCTATTGATTATATCTATTCTTCTCAACAAGTACCATAAGGAAAGCTTTACCTGCATGCAATAAATCCGCCATGGCAACCAGCAGCCTTACTCAGAGTTCCAACACATATGTCAATATCTCTCTCACAGTTGAACTCCTCAGCCACCCCACCACCACTTTCCCCACAAACAAATGTTCCATGGGCCTGAAAAAGTTTCTCAGCAAGTTATTTCTTTTATTATTGGTTGCCTACAGTTAGGGGTGAGCAAAACCGAACCGAAACCGAAAAACCGAACCGAACCGAATGAATTCGGTCTATTTGGTTCGGTTTTAAAGTAAGTTCGGTTCGGTTCGGTTTTAAAAAATAAAAAAATTCGGTTTTCGGTTCGGTTCGATTTAAAATTAAGAAAACCGAATAAACCGAATAGACCGAATAAACCGAATTTATGAGATTTTTTTTAATTTTTTTTTAATTTGAGTTTAAAAAACTAAAAATAAATTATTTTATATAAGATAAAAAAAGCCCAACAAGCCATTGAGCCCAAAACCGAAAACCGAACC